>CATKWJ010001009.1:0-25327 GCA_949825065.1 Odontocerum albicorne
TGTATATAAAATAAATGTACAGCAATACAATAATTAAAAAAATAAAGGTGAAATATTAGAATTTCTTAAAATGTGTGATAGATATTTCTTAGCATACAAATTAACCATATTCATATTTCCCTTCTTTCAAAAAATGTGTTTTAAGAATAAAAAAATGTCTGTAGCTTATTTGAAAATCCATTAAAAAAATATTCTCAACATTTTAATTTCATAAAATGTAATATTTCATCAAATTAATTGAAATATTTCTTGGATGTAAAATGTGCATTTAATTTAATTATTGTTTTTTATTAGATCTTTTATGTGTCTTGTTGCAAAAGTAACGCCAAAGATTAACTTATATTGTTATATTATTGTGTTAATACATCATTTGGGAGAAGGAACATGCAATTTCTTGCACTAAGAAAAAGTAATATTTTTTCCTGAGGGAAGACAACTGTAGAGTTGTTATACATAATTTCGATGTGAATGTTGAGATTATGATACGGTCCGATTGAATTTGAAATAACGGGAGATTTCTGAGTATATTTAAGAATATAAATTTAAAGTGCGAATGCTTCAGCTGAGTATTTAAGTATTTGGGAAATCGAAATGAAATTTATTTTTGTAGAATTAGATCACTTCGTCAGAGACTTTGTTCTGCCTAATAACTCTTTATCCGGATAATTATGGGTTTTATACATTTATTTTGTACTTGATATTTTTAGTTTTCAGGCTTTAGGCATTTATTACGTACTTACTCTTTTAAGTTTTCAGGCTTTATGCATTTATTATGTACTTGCTCATTTCGGAAAATAAGAAACAATAATATCCTCATATCTTTAAACATATATTTTTATTTTTTATGTGACATTTTTATAATTGTTTTAAGTAAGTTTGAGTATTACTATACAAAAAACTTATCAACACCAGTTTACTAATGACTCTTTTCATTCCTTTATAAAGAAGCACTTATTTATTTAAAATTTAACTTAAAAATATTTTTTTTCAGAATTTTAATTATTCCAGCTATTAAATTTTGAATGAAAAATAATATCGATATTCTTAATATTTTCTAGAATCGTATAAGCATAATATTTTTCGCATACTTTTAGCCTCATTTTCGATTTGAAATCTAATTAAAATTTGCAATTTATACTTCTGAGCTCTATTCTAGGTTCATCTTCGTCCTGATTCCCTGACGAATCCCATTTCCAAAGAATTTACAGAAGTGATCTCGCCTTACTCGCTGGATTGATTTCAATTAACCTCTTAAACTTTATCTGAAAAACATTTACATATTCATCTTGCAAATTTCTCGCTTCGGTGTCTTCAGTCTGTTTTGTGAAGGGGAGACTCAGCACCGCTTGGGTAGGGTTACCATTTAATAAGATGAAAAATTTGATATTCCCTCGTTATGAATATAAAACATTAAAAAACAGGTTATCATTTCTGTGAACTGTAGAATACGGGATAAAGGGATTAGGAAAGAATGGAAAATTAATGTTTATGCGTTGAGTAAGATGATAAGAGTGCTCTAATATATATGTTTTGATCACGTGAAACGAATTAATGAAGAAAGACAAACAAAACGAATGCTCTGTGCAAATGTGAGAAAAATGCATGAGAGAGTAAGATCAAGGAAAGTATGGTTTGATCAAGTGAATGATATATTGAAAGACGAGCTTTATGAGGTGTATGTATGTTCTATATTAATAAGATAAATAACTGTGTAGAAATTGGAATGACCAGCGCTGTATTGTCTCTTCATGTCGAAACAAGGAAACTGCATGATATGTGTATGCATATATACGTCGGAAAAAAGAAATTCTAAAGTCAATCTCAAACCAGGAAGTTTAATATTAATATGAGTTATATACTGTTTATCACAACATTGGCAGCGGCAATGGTATGGTAGACAGTACAAAATGCTTATCTGTTTCTATTGTTTGGATAGAATGTAAATTATTTCTACCAAATAATGACTTATGACAGGGCTAGTTTAGAAAATCCCGAAAACAAATAGTAGGAAAGTCCGGTGATCTGCCTTCTCTGCCTACTCCAGCACTGAAACAGCGTGATGGAATGTATCTTTATATGTAGTGTCGTTTTTTGCAAGAAGCATTTTCGTAACTCTCAGGTTGGTTGGAAGAAATTATTAAATCTCAATAGGCCTTTCGGATTGTACCGTTACCACAACGAAAGTGTTATACACTACGTTATATCCAGGATAGAATTAAATATTAGGTCAAAAATGGTGCTGTTAACTCAGGATACTACTCGTATATCAATGTATTTTGAAAAATATCTGGAATGTTTAAATTTTGAAATTCTTCCTTAATTTCACAGTGACAAACAAAATGAAAAATATTAGTTTTTTATCACAGATGATAAAAACTTTTTTTTGCAAATTTATTTCGATAAAGATTCGAATTGAAGAAATAAAAATAAGGCATAAAATATTCTACAAACGTTTTGCATGACATATTAAACATATATTTATGTTTTGTCTCAAATAAATCTGTAGATAAAAGGTTATTTATATGAATTTAATTCAATTTTGAAAAGAACTTTTAATTCTAGTACGTATTATTATTTATTTCATTGATGAATATTTTTTTTCAGTTTAATGTTGTACTAAGAAATAATTTGTCAATTTAGGTGCAAAGAGGCCTTAGAGAAACTTTTTAGTTACGTAACTCGAAACATGTTTAAGGACCATTGAAGAGCCCTTGTTATTTAAGTCCGCAGACAACGTGAAAAGAAAAATAAATTATAAACGTTGTTCAAAATTTGTTTAAAATATTGAAACAATGATGAAATATTTTTTGTGTAATATTCCATCTACTATAAAAGCTACATTTGCTAGTGTCGCGAATGGATTGATTTCAAGCGATGTATCGTTGTATTCAAGTCCCTAAATATAATGTTTCCATTGTTTCTGTGTCTGAGAGACGCCTTTTTTGGAGAGTAATAGAACTTTGAGACTGGTTTCGTCTTCATCGAATAAAACAATTGTTTCAAATCGGTCCAATAAGACTGGAATTTATGTCAGGACTTTTCCGTTGCTGATTCTGTGGCGTAAAATGATTGTCCTTTAAATGTTTGAGATATTGGTAGCGTGTGCAGCTTTAGGAAGCGTATAAAGACAACCCTTTTCGGGAAGTCTTATCAAAATGTATGATTATTATATGAACACTACACACATACATACACTACACCTAAAACCGAATGTGTTACTATAATTTATTGGAAGATCTACAAAAGTTGAAGTAGCTCATGTGATAGGGTTAGAATCCCGAGTTAGAGCACCCTTTAGGAGAATCTTTACAAATTGCCCTCTTATATTATTATTATTTTTTGGTACCGTGAGTTGCTGATAAGTGCAGTGCCCAAGCGTTTCCAATACATCTTGATAAGTTTGAATATTTTTTTACCTGATTAAGTCGAGGTATTATCACTTAGAAATTTTCTAAGTTAACCTTAGAATTTATTTTTGTGGAAAAAAGTGTCATAGATTTTTTTCCTTTAGATTCAAACATATGTTAAGGAAATGTCATTTACTTAAACTAAAAAATGATTTCGTAATATTAGTAATTATCATGTAAAACAAAACGTTTGGTTGCCCTGTCTTTATATCCTTACGATACCTGAAATTAATTGGATGATTTGCAAAACAAAGGATCCAATTTAAGTTATTGTAACTAACGAAATGCTGAACGGAGATCCGCTTATTTATACTATGTTCATTGCAACTCGTTGCAAATCATTACAGAGAGATTTTAACCTTTTGTAAATAAATTATTATCATTATTTTATTTCATAGTTAACTTCTATAGTGATGATTCTACCAAGAAAATTATGCAATATTAACAAATAAAATGCGATGATTTATTTTTAGTGATACAGAAAATTACTTGCATGAACGTCCGAAGTTTTAGGTTTGATGAAAATATATTATTTAATTAAAATTATTTTTAAATATTTTTGGTCAGTTAAAATGTATTGCCAAAATTACAACTACCCTGTTCAATTTAATTAATTCATTCGTATGGTTCCCCTCAATACATCAAAACTGACGTTGAGGGTATATTGTAGATCATTGTCGGGAGATAACATTGTCTTCTAACAGATTAATCAAAGTAAGGACAGACCTTAGAAGTCCAAAAGCACGTTTTGTTCTTACTATCGTATGCGTAGGTGTAACAGCAATTGTACACGTACAATCTGTTATTGTTACCAGACAAAGGGGTAACAGGCTAGGACCTTCTTTTATAATTTTTTCGAATATAATTGAATAGTTAGATTAAGTTTAAATACAATATATAACGAAACAGAAATTCAAATATTACTTAATCTGCCACTCAAAATCCCTTTATTGGATTGAACATATCTCCTTTTTCGTTTATTTGGCAACAGATTTTTGAAAAATTATACTGTATCAAATGAATCCTTGACAGCAATACCAATTTATATGTTATGTATGTGGATAGGGGGAAACGTGTTCTTTTCTTTGATTGGAAATTTCCATAGAAATGCTTCATTTACATGAAAATAGCAAAATTACTCGAATCCTTTGTTGTAAATAGTAGATAAATGCAGTAGCTTAACTAGTTAGATCAACATATTATTGGAATTGATCTTCGTAAGTCGCATTCATATTCTTAATTAAAGATTGCAAAAAAATAGAACAGGATTTTAGTTAAATCAACCCTTTATTTTTATATTTACTTATTTCATTTAGCTGCAAAATTATGTACTCGAAGAAACTTTGTATTATTTAATCTTTATTTAAACTATCATTACATACACATTTTTTATACAATGACTGTAAAATAGGCATTCATTATTTCATATTATCCATAAGACTCTTATTTTCTAATATTTTTGCATCTTTCTTCTCCTTTGCCTGGTCTTTGGTAACATTTGTAAATATTTTGTTCAACAATGTTTTCCATTTGTTTTTATTATGGAAATATGGTATGTAATAATTATTATATTGTACATAATACAATCTGGTTTTTTTATTGTAAAATGGCAACCCCTGACAATCCACTAGAAAGCTTTCAAATGGGTTTTGAGCGAAAATTAGACTAGAAGCCTAGTTGGAAAAAATGGTTACCAATCACGGAGGTCGTCAATTTTGTTTCATGTAAGATTGCGTCCCTTTTATTATTTTTGTAAAAAAAAGCTGGTTGTAACCTTTCGCCCAGTAATTGGTACGAATCGGCGTAACTTTGTCTGAATGGTCATGTCGCAATTATCATTATCATGTCGCAATTATCATTATCATGTCGCAATTATCATTATCATGTCGCAATAAACTCGCCATATGTATACTTTTCAATATAAAGTGTCTAAATAATCAAGAAATTAGCTCGTATTCACGAAATACTCGGACTTTCTCGGCTTCTTTTATATTTAGAGACACTTTGTCAAAAATGTTGAATCCTTTATGATACACATTATTTTGGCTATCTTCAATTCTTGTTTTGGTCAGTCTCAAGTCATTGCAATTCATCGTAGGATATCACTAATATATCTTACGTCTTTTGACATTTATCTTATAATTTACGATTTCTTGTGAGATTTTACTGAGAAAAACAATTCAAATAATATTGACTTTTATATCAGTAAAACTACTCGAAAAGTTTGAACATCAAAACTTATTTAAAAAAAACAGGCAAAATCAACAAAACGAAACATGAAATTAGAGTTCCTATGCAATTCAACGTTTGCTATAAAATTTGTTGGAAAGACAACTATATTTTCTAACAACAAAATACGCCAAGTAAATAAAGCCTTTAATGTGAGATATGAGTGACTGCGCAAGACGTGGATGACTATGATCTGGTCAGCGTCAACATTATCATCAGCATTTTACTCTTGATGATTCTTGGCTGCCTGCAGGATTCTCTGCTACTTATCTATCTCGGCAGCATCCCTCCTACAAATGGTTCCATTCAGTGTGCAACTTCAACTTGCAAAGTCTCCGTATTCATTTTCGCTTTATCGTATCAATTAATAAAGCCTTATAAGCAGAGTATGTGTCCTGCATGCATGCCCAAGTCAGCATAGTCCAGTAATTTAAAAACTTTTATTTCACTTGTATGATGATAATTATCTCATGCCACCAAAATAAGAAATAAATTAAAAAATATTAGTATTAATAAATATAAAAAAAAATTATTGGATTTTTTCTACTATTTTTTTCTTCTTACTTTATCAAATATATCCACAAAACACAATTTTATTTCGTTATCTTTCTAAGTGGGAGAAATCTTCTCTGACGTGGGAAAGTTTGATAAAAAAATCACATTTATATTTACATAAAATATGAGATTCTCCATTTTTTATTAAAAAAAACGACCTGAAATAAGCTCACAAAACTTCATGATTTGAGTCGTAATTTATTATATCCCTTTATTAAAAGAAAAGGTAAAATAAGGTTTTTATTAAATTTTTCTTGTTTTTCATATTTTTTTCTCAATATAATATTTAAGCATTTCATTGGAATAAAATATATTTGTGTACATTATGTCTTGAAAAAAAAAGCTTGTTTATAAAAAAATATCTTGAGTAGTTGTGTATTATGCTTTCATTGTGGCAATCCTTTAAACCAAACAAAAATATATAAAATAGGTCTGAAGTGACATCAAGACTGGTATCCTTTGTATATCACCTACGGAAATCGCATCCACAGCCTCCGTGTGATGACAGTTGTCTTACCAACTAGGGCACGGAGGTCGTCTAGCTGAGTTCAACTTAATTTTGTTAAGAAAAAGCTTAGTATTTGAAAAAAAACTTCATTTAAATAGCGAAATTTTAAGAAAAAAACGGCACAATGAATACAAACATTTGTTTTTTTATTCATTAATAAAGAGTTTTTTATTTATTTTTATCGATAACAATAAATATCTCCACATATTTTATAGTCGTTTTTATTACTATTAACATATTTTTCAGTATCTAAATAATAATGATTAATTCAAAAATTAGAAGTTTTTAAAGGAAAAAGATAAATTTTACTATTTTTTTTCAAAACGCAACTGGGACGTGAAAGAACTTTGAGAACTGCTTTGCTATTGGAGCTATAGGTTAAATATTCTAAGAATATGTATTTGCTGGAGTGCAACAGCATTCACCCTTTAAACTAATACACGAATAGGCTGATATATATACGTGATATTAGAATTTTTTTCTGCATGTTGTTCAAAGTTTTTCGGTTATCAATAATTTGTGAATAAGATAATTTATTTAGGAATAATAAATTATTTGCATTGAATTTATTTAAGTAAATAAAAGGTTCATTAACAGCAACATAGTATGCAAATATATGTCCTGAAATGTATACGTATATCATACATGGAAAAAAAATATAATACAATTGAGAGAAAAGCAATCAAACGAACTGTGATCACTATATGAAATCCTCTTAATCGAGATACAGCTTCACTAATATGAGGGCAATTCCGTCCGTGAAGACGTCTGATTTGTTTATTATTTACACATGAATCTTTTTATTTAAATTAATTTATTGCAAATTTGGCGTGCATCACATAATAAGAGTAATTTTTGTCGCAAAGGTACCTTAAATTACAATAGAATTTTTTTGTTATATACTTGGTTTATACGTTATTTGTAGCGCAACTTGACTGTTAAAAAAAGGTGCAAGTTATATTACCTGCACTGGGTCGCATAGTGTATGTCACGAGTGCGCATATTTAAAATTCATTCCTGTTTTTTATTGTTTTTGTACAGTAAAACACAAAATAAAAAAAAATACGGTAGCATAATGATTCGTTTACTAATATTGAGTGTGGTTCTTTTTGTTTGTGAGGTGTTGCTACTATTGCGTTGCTCGTTTTTTTTTCAACCAGATGCACAACCCGCCTCTGCATTTCATCTTGAAGGCATCAATCAAATATATTTCCTTTTTTCTCATTGTCCATGTTTCCAATCTATAAAGTGTGAAAATACTAGAGGTTTCACTAGACACATTTTGGTTCTTTTGAGTGTATACCGGTTTATCTATATCTTCATCAACCTTGATAAGAACAATCGTAGCTAATTTTGTCATGTAAATTTGTCTTCTACTTTTAATTCTGTCGAAAATACTACAAGTTTCACTGGACGCATTTGGGTTCTTTTGAGTATATACCGGTGTATCCATATCTTCATCAACCTTGATAAAAACAATCGTAGCTAATTTTGTCATGTTAATTTGTCTTCGGGTCTCTATTTCATATCCTTTGTTCTTTAAAATAAGAGTGACTGTATAGATAAACTCGTTGACCTATTAGTAATTCTTCGACTAATTATTTCTTGTCATAGCCTTTAATAAATTCACGATAGTATAACTTACATTTCAAGTCCATTCTCTGGCGCTATCATCGAGAGGAGGGAAAGATGCAGACTCAGCAGGGACACATGACACGCATGGCAACTGATCAAATGTTCACCATCCCAAGAGTTAAAACATATTTCAGAGTTAAAACATTTTAAACCCAAAGGCAATATGCCTATTTGGTTCCCATGACATACAATGAGGTGCTGAATTCAATACATTCAATAAAGAGGGAAAATTTTAGGCAGTCGATTGGAGCGTGGTTGTTATGCGACAGGAATTTGAATACTTGGGCTTGCAAGAGGAATGACTCGTAACAAAGGTTTGTGTGAACTCTTGAAAGGGTTTTTTTTATGATTATGTGCGGTATATTGTGGGATAAATGATTTTGTATGTCTGGAGGGATAAAGTGTGAGGGGTTTGATTCGCGTGATATATACATACTATATGTAATTGAGTGTCACTTTTTGTCAGGTTGATGAGAATATATAAATATTGATTTATTTTTTCGTGTTATATGTCCTCAGAGAGATATAAGCCAAATCCTAGTATACTGGGGAAACAAAAAAATAAAAGGCATCAAACCAAGATCTATTAAAATTGTAGGTCCAAATTAAATGACCTGTTGTTTTTTTGCAAATTGTGTATTTATAGATTTATTGTCCTGTGTAAATAAAAAATAAATAAAACAAAAAACTTAAATAAAATAACACTAATAAACATAATGTTTATACATTGTATACACTTATCATGTAAAATAAAATAAATAAGTCATATATTACACATAATCATTCTAACGTATGAATAGGAATAAGGAAATAAAGTTCGTTCTCACAAGTACATACCTAGATGTTTTCACCGTTCCACAAATTTGGTTAATTCCACTTCAAAATAAGCTTTCGCAATGTGAAATGGGTTCTGACACCAGATACAAATCCAGATATCTAGATAGAATAAACATTCCACACCATGTACGGAGTACACCAGGGGTCTGCACACTTAAAAAACATCAGAAATAGTTAAAAAAATAAAAAAGGTTTAAGAACGACCCCATTATTTATTATAGTACAAATGCAGATTCCATTTCACGCCAACACGTTTTATATTATTGCCAGAATAATACTCAATTTTTTTACACAACATTTTAAATTATTGTTAAATTTGGTGAAAAATTACAATTCATCATATTGTTTTAGGGAATGAATTTGAAAAATAAAACGGTCATTTAAAAACAAATCTACAAAAATTGTGTTTAGAACCGGAGTAAATCTACAACAAATAGTTGTTAAAAATACGAGTAAGTGTATTTTTCATTCAAAAGCTTTGTCAAAGTATTCTCTTAAAGCAATAATTATTCAAAATACTCAACATGAATGTCTCATGTCATGTCTCAATTTTTGTATGTTAAAATATATTACAGCTTACTTATAAGAAAAACACACGAGATTACATTAAAATACTCTTATTTTCAGCTTTCAAATCTAAAATGACTTATAGTATTATTCTTTTTTAAATTAGAATTTTAGCATAAAAAAAAATCGATTGTTTCTGGGGTAAGAAAGCTCAGTTACTTATTTTCAACGAATGAGTTTTGTTTTCATATTTATTTATATATACGACTCTGTAGCATATTTCGCAAAACCATTGTTACATTTACTTAACTAAATATAAAATATTAACGACTAAATTCATACAAAATCAAAACATATACGGCGTATGAAATCACCAAATGTACAGTACACCAAAATTGATAAAAAATACTGCAATGCAATCAACGAAAATACCAATTCTTTATTACCAAATAATATTAAAACAATGAAAATATAATGCAAATGGAATAACTAGTCACCCAGTCAAGACCTAAGATTGAGGAAAAATACACTCCTAAGCTCAAGAACATCTAACTTAAAAATATCCACTAAATTAGGTATGGAGTTATCCAATTGCTTTTTTTATACAATTGACGAATGTCAATGTACAACAAGCAATTCGATATTGACACATTTGAATTGTAAAAGGTTTAGTGTATATGTAGTAGGAGTGTGGATACCAATTTGAGTCGATATATCGTGACTATCGATCGACACGGTGATAATCTTACAGTGAAATATCAAATTGGAAGTGGTCGATCTTCATTGTTATCTTAAAATTTGAGGCAGTAGCTCTAAACAAAGATATAATTCCTCTATTAAACCACTCTCTTAAGTTCTTTTACCAAGAGATGCGTCATATTTTCGAACTTTTCTGCACTGAATTTTCCCCAGTAATATCAGTTGAATGATCTCATATTTTACTCCTCGTATTGTATTTCTGAAGTATTCTTACTTTCTCCTTTTAGTATTGAATAATACTTCCCTATCTTTATTCATTCGTTTCCAGATATCATTATTTCGGACTTAATCAATCCTTAAATGCTAATTTGAATGTCTAACAAACCCTTGAAAGATCAACTCTTCTCAACATCTTTCGATAACACCATATTTGAAAATTTCCTTGATTTTTGGTGGTACCTTGAGTAATGTGTTCATGTTTCAAAATCATAGAAAAGTACGGAGAACATGTAGCGACGAAAAATTCACATACGTAAGTCGAATTTAAAATCATTATTGTTGAAGAGATCCTACATTTTGAAGTAGTAACTTTGTGCTATCTCCACTCTTACTTTGATCTGTGAAAACTGCCACCCCCCCCCCCCCTGTTCATTCAAGCAGCATCCCAGATATTTATATTGTTGGACACCATTAACAATTTCTTTGTTTATATTAAGAGATACCCTTATCTGTACTTTCCTTTTACTGACTGACAATCATACATTTTGTCGTTGATATACAATAGTATATTCAATCTCAAGCCCCTTTCATTACATACTATGTTAACCTTCTCCATTGATATTTGTAAACTCTGTTTATTATCCCTAAGAATAAAAGTTCCAACTTTATATTTGACCATTTATGCGAATTCAATTTTTAACTTTTTGCAAGCTTCAGAATAAACATTTATAGCACTTTTATTATTTTACTCAAATGAACAGTTTTATATAAGATGATTGTCTAACAAACGTATCGCGGCCAACCATTTACAGACCCCTGATGTACACTGTCATGCAGCCAACCTGACGTAGTGTTTCGTGAGGGGGATTACTGTTTATGTGGGATTTGGTCTCCACTACCTACCCATACAGGTAGGGAGTATCTGGCTATCTGGCTAATTATCACGCATCGACGTTTGGACAGAAGCTTGTTTGCTATTCGGCATTATGTCGCCCCGTTACGGCAATAACACCGTTATCACATCTGACAGACCTTCTGCAATTATCTCTTGTCAAACCGTTTGTATTTGGGTATTGGGTTGAGGCTTTTTTTCTGTACCGTCGTTAGAGGTAGTGACGTGATTGGGTGAGAAACAAATTTAAATGTTTCCTGAATTATATTGGGTAGCCACTAATTTAAGCGAAAAAGTGATACATTGTAATAGTATATCAATATTTAAACCATTACAAATAGAGAAAATATACTGTAATATGTTTAAATTAAGCTTAACAACGTATAACTCTCATAAAACCTTTCCCATTAAATTCATAAACTAACTTATATAAACGGAAGATAGGGGGAATAAAACCGTTCATGGTTTAATCCCCGTTGAAACTCAAACTGTTTTAAAAATAATTGCAGTCTGGTTTTCAATTAAAGCCTCTTTAACATCTTTCTGGTTAATTGGATAAGATTGTAACATAGCAAAAGCGCTTAAATAACTGTACACAACAACATTACAATCCAAAAAATAATCAATTCGGTATTTGGAATTGTTGAATATTTTTAGAAAAAAAATCTTGTTTTTTCATTCCAAAGATACATATTTTGTTAATCACAACAAACAAATCAGCTCTCTTGAAAAATATTTACAATACATCCTAAGATAAATATTTTTTGAAAGTCGATAGAAATAAAACTGGAAAATAACATGATTCTTAATGGTAAAATATTTGCATGACATGTATTTCAATAGAAACATTTTTTGACACGTTCATCAAAGCATACTTATTAAAAATATATATATTATTTTAGTGAAAATCAAAATGTATTCAATTTTAATCTCAAACACGAGTGAGAGATTTTTCCTCCAATTTTAAACTCCCAAGTTGGTACAAAGGCCATAATTTGTAAGTTATTCACAGTCCAAGGAGTCAGAATTAACCCCTGACCCTCGAAGTTTCGCTAATCAATACATTCGTACCTATTTTATTGAGAAGCATTCGACCTTTTTTGGTCTGAAAAATGCGGTTTCCTTTTTCAATTTATTTCCCGTTTTCCAAAACCCCAAATTTCTCTTCAAAGCATTTGCAAATGAGAATGTTTCCACTGGGTTCACCCATATTTTCATTTGCACTTGGTTTACCGATAATTATTTCAACAGGTAAACCTTTGAAAACATGTTTTTTTAAATAAACACCTTATTGGCAAATTTAAAAGAAACCGTATTTTTAATTATACGAGTATCTTTTTAAGACATTACCAACCACTATTTTAGCCCTTCATTGGTAAACAGTAGTCTCTCTGCGATTTTTTCAAAAGCATCTGTTAACTACGAGTACATTCGCTGCTTCATTATATTTTTTGTTTTATTTGTAGCATTAACCTATAGTATCTGATATCGATTTCTCAACTTTCAAGTTCGACGTCAGTTCCTTTGAATTCGTACATTAACCCAACGTTTGCCTGTTGTTATATATATTATACTCGTATTTCATACCCAACTATTTAAGTCGATTTTACTTTTAATTCAAATCAATGGTTTTTTTCACTGAAAAACCATTGACTTATATTGAAATATTTATTTAAAAAAAACTGAGGTTTGTTAAAATTTAAGGAAACAACTTTTCTCAACTTAATTGGATATTTTTAAATATTATCAATCTAAAATGTATCTTGCCACTTATACAAGTTTTACTGTCTATGAATGTAAAAGCCCCGTGGGCGCATGTATTGAAAAATATAAAAAATATACATCTCGGAGTTCCTGATACACCGATGTAGACTCATGTCCAATAAATGATCTAAAATGTAATATATTTGTACGTTTTATTTTGGAACTTACAAATCTGGCCGATCTAAGCATTATCAATGTCACAAACAAGTAAAAATACCAAAATAAGTATTTATTCCCGTGTTATGTAGAAAGTGACTTAAATTCAAATTTATTACTTAAAACGTGAAATAGTTTTTCCTTAAAATTTAAAAAAGATGGAGACCGATAAATCGATTTCGCTGCACAAATGTCAAAATAATAAAAAAGTTGTATTGATAAGAGACTTTTGTGAGGACTATATTTGATAAATTGCATAAATATACGTCCTCGGTACTGTAAATTCTCGATATGTTTTATTTTTTTAAATCGCGTGTCCAGACCGATGACTCACTTAGTTGTTGTTTTAAAAATATAGAAGTTAAAATATTATAAAATACAAACGGTTAAGGGTAGGGTAATAAAATCTCCTGGGCGGTCAGCGCTCGGACTTCAAACCTTGTCCCAAATTCCTAAAAACACCGATGTTGTTGTTTTTAAATAAAGAAATGAAATATTTTAAAATGCAAAAAAGGTAAAGGGTAGGGTAATAAAATCTCCTTGTGCCATTGTCTCAAAACACCGCCCGGACCTGGGGATAATTCCTAGAAACTTCCTTCGATGACGTTATGCTAAGTGCGTTTTATTTCCACGTTCTGTACATATTTGTCGCCACGTGTGTTACTAAGGGGGATGGAAATAGTTCTCCCCTCTCCCGCGATTGTCTTTAAAAGGGGAGCTGTACGAGTCCCCAGCCCCTTTTTAATTCAGACCGCTGTGCTGGACGGATCTCTCTCACGCTCTACGCGCTGACTACGACCTGCGCTGTTCATCAGACTGGTAGCTACCAGCATTATTCGCTGCGTTTCTCTGCCGTGTATATAGACGCTTCAGGACTCCATCTTGCAATTTTGGGTGAATATATTCTTTGTTTGTGTTTAGTGCTGATTTCGTGGATGGGACCTTCTGACCTATCCTTGCTGTAGGAAATTGCTATTCTATACCCCTTTGTTTGAATTATCACAACACAACCTTCGAGCCGCGATTCGGGAACCGAACTATTGAATTAAACACGTTTTTTTTTCCTTGAGCTACGCTCAAGGTTTTTTTTTATTAAACCATTTATATTATAATAAACTTCTTTGTTTTCTAAACTTATATCTCTTTATAATTGCCCCCCTCATCCTGGTATAAGATTTGAGAGAGAGTTACTCAGAATTTAAATAACCCAACGACCTCCTGAGATCAAAGAGGACTTGCCCCTTTCGAAGCTGCTGAGCCGAGCCGCGTCACACATGGTAAGATTGTAATGTGTTAAAATTGATTTACGTAATTAAATGCGTAAATTAAATTAGTTTAAATAACAGGAAAAGGTGTGACACTTTCTTTACATAATTTACACAAGGATAAGTTCTAAAAAGGTGTGAAATTTTTAACGACTTGTAAGTAAGAAGATAAATATACGTAAAACGGAGAAAAGTTTCAACATTTTCCAAAAATATATTTATATGTTTTATGGAACTCAGTAAGGCTCAGAATTTCCTTTTATCATTGAAATTCGAATTTGTTGTGTGATATCTTTGACATACACTTGCTTTTTTCAGGAATATCCTGAAAAATTACGTAAATATAATGAAAATGATGAAATACGCGCCATAAATAATGGATTACTACAAGAAACGATGTGCTGTTTGGGCAGCAATTCTCAACTTAATTTAAGTGGGAACATTTGTATTCACTCCGCAACAAGTTTCGGTCAAAAAATGCAATAAAGTCAAAAAAACTATTCAAAGTCAAATACCTTAAAACTGTAAGTTTAATATTTTTTTATTAACAATTTATATTCTTCCTTGAGCTATACAATCTGCCACAGATACCATATTTCATTGAATACTAAATAAATGATTGATTATTTGATAAAATTAAATCAAATTTATAAAACCACTTAGTAGTCTAAAAGAAATCCAATCGTTTAAATGCAGAAACTATTTTGGTACTACTAAAAAATCAAAACGTTTGAAAACAAAGACACATGGAATAAGTTTAGAAACTATTTTTTTCAAAAGAAATAGAAACCAGTTACATCCGAAAGAAAATATACTGGGTATGAAAACTAGATAGAATACCGATATGCGGTGAAAAAAAATTCATTTAATTAAAAATGACACATAATGTAAACAATTATTTACCTCTCGTAAACAAAAGTAAAATTTACATAGTTATGCAGCATCTCGTGTTTTTTTAATTTTGTTTGCTAAAATTAAATTAAAAATTGAACTTGTGTCATTAAAAATAGTGAAGGTCTTATATACTAAAAGTATTAAAAATATAATTCATTACCTCGGGAAAACTCGATGGATTTTCAGAGCATTTGACTTAATTAAGTGAGAAAATATTATTTTATAAATAATTTCGTGAAGAAAAATATATTGTGTTTTCCAATAAACATGTTTAATATGGTCATTTTTCGCTTCTAACATATGTATCCTAATTCCGTGTTGTAACGTGATGAACTAAATTTACGTTGAGTCTTTATCCCGTATTTTCACGTGATTCATTCCATTCCACTTTCCAAAAATGGTCATATAACTGGTATCGACCAAATTTTTTATAAACAATTCAGCCTTTAAACGATAGGCTCCTGATTTCTGATTCCTGATTTCCTACAAAAGCAATAATTTTAAGGTAATGAAAATATAAACGGATTGATTTAAGGGGAGATTCTGATATCGCGCTATTAGTGTGCAGTGGAGTGTCAGATCTTGAAGATGTTGACGTATGAATCTGGATACCAAAAACAGTCTCCGTTTTCAAATAGAACTATTAATTTGTGAGGTCCTCCAAATAGGTTCTCTGAAATTGTGCATAATAATATGTTGATATGTATTATGTCAACTGTCAAAAAAGAAAACCCTGAAGAACTTGCAAAGTATATGTTAAGCACTCGAAGATAAGTGAGACCCAGTACATGTATAAGGAGTGTGATGTAGCTCCATGCAAAGAAGAATATTGGCTTAATATTGGTATTGAAGTAAATTAATAAAATATTTTCAACACAATTGCAAAGTTTCATAACAATATTCTTGAAATAACTTAGATATAGAAATTTAAGTAAACCCTTCACAAAATTCACAGATCTACACAAACAAGCCGGGCGCTGGGAAATATTGTCTTGATTTTAATCGAATCCTAAACTTTTAAGTTAAATTGGCTTAATTTCTTCTGGTGAAAAATTATATTGCAGCTTGTGTAAAAACTTAAAGTGATCAATTTTGAATTTAAACCGTCAAAAAATCCATAACGTCGATAAAGTTCACGCAAAAGCGTTAATGGATTTCGGTTTTACAAACCTGTATTTCAAAAACGATGCTTAGCAAAAAATTTACATTGAGGAAAATACTTACAAAATTAATAAATTATTCTCTAGTAAGATATAGAAACCACTTTTTTAAAGTAGAATTCTTAAATAAATAATGTTTTATATTTTTAAGGTAAAGAGGAACAATGACACATATTTAATTTTATCGCGTTTATTATTAATGATATATTGGACCCTCGCGAATCCACCGCACACCGTTTGGGAAATACTGTTTCGGTGTCCTGTCTTGAGTGGCGACGAAGGATGAAAACATTGTTGACAGGCAATGACATAGAGCCCGCAAGGGTACAGAAAAATATGTCGTCACGGTGAAATATGGGAGAGAAATGCTCTCACTGAAATGTTATTGGAAGAGGATTGAGTTAACAGGAAGTTGGAATTGGGTGGGTTACTTCGAGAGGATATTTATTTATTTATTAACGTCAAGTGTTAAATTGTTACGCAGAGAAGAAAACAGTTTAGGTGGTATCACGAGTAGCTTTACGTCTTGATTTCTTACAAATTTACTATTTTTTTTTAAATAAAAGGTATCAATATTATTGCTTATACGGAGAGATATCTCTGCTTTTTTTTCATTAATATTTCATTTCACTAGATAACAATTCTGACAACTTATTATTATTTGTATTTAAATAATTATTTAGCACTTACATGTCCATTCTTTCAGGCTACTTGTATTTCATTACATTAACACAGACCTTGGTCCTCTATGATTATACTATAGGTAGACTAGTTAGGCAACAGATGATGTTCCGAAGCATTAAAACGGAAAGGTAGGCTAGACTTACTCTCGTAAGCCTCCAGGGCAACGATTAAAGAATTGATGTGGTTCTGTTGGCTGTTATAGAACTTCACGGTCCAAGCGAGGATGTTGTGCTGGAGAGTTTCTTCATGCTGTTCGGCGTGAAGTCGGTAGAGGTCGGTTGTTCTGGGATAAGCCTTGAAAGAGATCTTGAATACCTTGTTTTGCACTCATGAAGCTTCAGGTGATATGTGTTACCTACACTACCCCAAACGGGTATAGCATAGTTTTAAGTAAAACTTTTCTTTTGAAAATTAAATTTGAATTAAATTGAATAAGGAGTCAAAAATCGTATTATTGTGTACACAGGTTTGATTTGCTTTCATGACGGTACTCGTATGTACATGGATATATATAGTATGATAGTTGTCTGTCGATAAGCAAAATATTTTTTCCTAAAAACCTATCAAAATAATTTAACAAAACGAGACTGCAATGAATCGTTAAATTTGTTTTCGAATATACCATTCTATTAAATCTAGATTGATAAAAAAATAAAATAATCCTTTCAAGCCTTGTTGAATCCCATGGCAGACTCGTCGGAAAATTATTGATTTTTCAGACAATAACCCCGGAGTATTGGTATCAATGGGTCCTGCGAACAAAACAAATTTAATAATGGACCAACACAACACAATAAAACTACTTCCATTCAATTCACTCCCCGTACAAAAATGTCTACTATTGATTTCATTATTCACATATTCCCTTAAAACAGACTTTCCCATCCTTTTTTGGACCAAAGTCCCCTTGGGATATCTTACAATAAGTCAAAGCCCCCTAATTTAACATTGGATATTTTTAGTTGTTATTAATTTGGCGGGCTTATTGCCATAAAGGTATTAAAGACGCCGTAAGTAAAACCCAGACAGGAATCTTTTTTTTTTAAATCTGAGTTCCAGTGGGAGTCAAACCTACAACCCCTAGGTTGCAAGATGGACATCATACCAACAAGGCTCTGTAGATCATCTTGTTTTTTAAATTAAAAGTATCCAATAATATCTAGGATATAGTGAAATAGCGTGGAGAAGATAAAAAACACTTTTAATAAAACTCATCATTTGGTTAATTTGTGTTGTTAAAACAATAAATTGTGTAAGTTATAAAACAATTTCTAACTTAAATGATTATAAAATTTGGAACAAAAATTAAAATTATAATCATAGTTCTATTATATTCGTTTGTAGTTTTGTTATAAAAAGTCTTGAATCTCCACGATTATCCCTTTCTTGTATCTATCTATCTTCCCACGCTGTAACCTTATTCAACGAGGTACGAAGACTTAAAAGCTATAAATAAAAGCAATTGTGAGACGAATTACGTTTACAATTATAAAAACAGTCAGGCTGAACTATTTTTTTACTAGAATATTTAATATAAACCATAACAAATCTCTTGAAAACCCTAACGCCCCTTTTCTCGGGAACAAACTCGAGCCGCATCATGGACGCCAAGTCACGAGCCACCCCCATGAGGAAGAATTCCGCCCTCTCCTGTCCTGGTGTAGCTGCAAACACCAGCACCAGCAACTCCAGTGCGTGGATCACTCCACGCAATGGAGTTTAACAATCAACTCCAGTCCCGGCTCAACCGCTACCGAACCAAAACAGATTCGAGGCACTCCCGGAGGTTGGAGACGCCCCTGGAACACCTGGCTTCCGAGCGCCAGTAAAGAGGATTACCTCGAAGATCCCACCGGTAATCATTACTTTAGGGGACAAAACACATGGCCAGATAATAAATCTGGCCAAATCTTTTACAAAGGCGGGCATCACGCTCTCCTACAGAGGCAGAGACCGTGCAGCTGTCAACTGCTCAACGTTGGAAGACCACAAAACTCTCGTGGCTGGCCTGAGAGAGACCCAGGCACCCTTTCACACGTTCACCGCTGAGGTGGAGCGCAGCAAGCGATCCGTCATCAGGGGCCTCCCAGAGCTCCCGGTAGAGGACATCGCGGCTGATCTAGCCGCCCAAGGGTACAAGCCTCTCCGGGTTTTCAGGATGAAGACCAAGGGTGCCCCGCTCTATACGGTACTCTTCCCAAATGCCACAAACATTGAGGCTCTTCGGACGGAAGTGACAGTGATTAACTACTGTCGCGTCCGCCTGGAGAAATACAAGAACGGTGGCAGGATAGGCACCCAGTGCTACCACTATCAAAACTTTGGCCACGCATCGGCGAACTGTAACCACACAGTCCGATGCGTGAAGTGCCTGATGGCGCATGCCACTATCGACTGCCCCAAGAAAGAGCGGGACACCCCTGCGGCCTGCTGTAACTGCGAGGGTGCTCATCCGGCCAACTATGGTGGTTGCCCCCGCCGCCAACAATACATATCCAGCCTACATAAGAGACGCAGCGTACCGGCTCCCCGGATGGACCATCGCTCGTGAAGCCAGATAGCCAGCGGTACTCCAGCCTCACCACCTCACCTACCAGCCTCTCTTATAGCCCCCCTTTCTACTCAAACACTCCACCCTCCTCGTGCTCAGCCCCTGCCCCCGCCCCCGATTAACACGTTCACAAACGGAGAGAGCGAGTTACTCGCCATCATGCGCCTTGTCATCGGAGCCCGGAGCAAGCTCGCTTCTTGCACCACTAAGCTCGAGAAGACTATGATCTACCTTGAGATCATTGAGCAGCTCGTAGGATAAGCGTGATGACGAGTTTCTCTGGAATGAAAGTGCTCTGCTGGAATGCTTACAGCATGCAGCAGAAGATCGAGGAGCTGATGCTGTTGGTGAACAATTCAGGTATAGATATTGTACTTGTTACTTCAATGCCAAGCACCTCAAGCAAGGGGACTTCAATGCCAAGCACCGTTACTGGAACTGCTTGAGAGCTAACCCGAACGGAACGACGCTGTACAATTATATGGAAAACCATAACTGTCAAATACTATATCCAAATCAACATACCTGTTTCACCAACCCCCGTAGCCCTTCTACACTGGACATTACCGTAGTCAAAAACTACCCTAACATCTCTGGCTTGACTGCTCTAGAAGCTCTCTCGTCAGACCACCTCCCAGTCTACTTCACATTGGGAGTGAGGCCGATTGCTAGCCTCAGGGAGCAGTACGACTACGCCAATGCTGACTGGAAGGGTTACAAAGCCTACCTCCACAACCAGCTCTGCCTATCACCAGAAACTCTGGTGAGCCCACAGGACATCGATACCGCGATAGATACCATCTCCACCTTTATCCATAATGCCCGTGATGAAAATGTTCCCCTCAAAATTGTCACTCCATACAAAATAAATCTTACTCCTCATATCAAACTCCTTATATCTCTAAAAAACAAACAAAGACAGACCTACAGACGTACACTAGACAAACGTGACAAAACACTTCTAAACGTCCTCCAAGATGAAATCAAAAAAGAAATCCGCCTACTTAAAAACCAGCTATGGCAGAGAAAATTGGCAGCTCTAGAACCGGGTAACGGTTCTCTCTGGCGAATCGTCAAGGGTATCAAGTGCTCGTCTCAAAGCATACCACCTCTGCGCACAGCCTCAGGGTTGGCTGTTTCTGGCATTGACAAGGCTAATGCCTTGGCGGACGCTTATGAGAATACGTTCTCAATCACTTCCGATCTTGGAAATTTTGATGTCAACAAAGCTGTCGAGGACACTCTCACCAGCTTTGCTTACTCCCCGACCAACCAAAATGAGGTGCAACTTTGCACCCCGTCCGAAATTGGTCGTATCCTTGACAGACTTAAAACACGAAAAGCACCCGGTCCCGACAATATACACAATAGTCTTCTTAAACAGTTACCACTCAAAGCGAGGATTTTTCTTACTAAAATAATAAATGCTTCACTCCTTAATGGCTATTTTCCGAGTATTTGGAAAGTAGCCAATATTGTTCCTATTCACAAGCCAAATAAACCTACCGAAAATCCAACTAGCTACAGGCCCATCAGCCTTCTTCCAGGTCTTGGCAAGATTCTTGAGAGAGTGGTTGCCTCAAGGTTAGTGTTCCATCACGAATCCAATAATACATTCCCTCATGAGCAATTTGGATTTAGAACAAGACACAACACGGTCCAGCAACTTACCCGTGTCGTGGAAGACGTGTCGATGGGCTTCAATAGGAACAGAAGTACTGGCATGGTACTGCTGGACCTCGAGAAGGCTTTTGATACTGTCTGGCACGATGGCCTTCTTCACAAACTTCTCCTCACTGGCACTCCACTCTATCTCGTGAAACTACTTCAATCCTACTTTTCCAATAGAAGTTTCACAGTCACCACTCATCATTCTACGTCATCCGCCAGGCCCATCCCTATGGGTGTCCCCCAAGGCAGCATACTTGGACCATGTCTATTTAATATTTACACGCACAACATTCCTACTCCCCCAAACTGTAAACTCGCACTATTTGCTGACGATGTGGCATGTTACGCATCGTCACTCAATGTGGATCGAGCTGGTCGCCGTCTTCATATTGCTCTTGAGACCCTTGAGAAATACTACCAGGACTGGAGGCTCAAAATCAATGACGCCAAAACTGAGGCCATCATGTTCTCCCGAAAAATCCAGGAAAGAGTGCCGTCGATGCCCTTATTCGTTGGTGTTTGCCTGGTTGAGTGGCAGGACGTGGTTAAATACCTCGGCCTGCACCTTGACCGGCGACTGACGTGGAAAACCCATTTGAATACCATCAGACAAAAGGGTCACAAGGGCATAGGGGCTATCAGTTCGATATTTCATCGACGCAGCTTCCTTTCACCCAAAAATAAGCTCCTCCTCTATAAAACCCTTATTCGTCCTATCTTGACCTATGCTGCACCCGTTTGGGGTAGTGTGAGCAATACGGATCACCTGAAACTCCAGAGAGTGCAGAACAAGGCATTCAAGATATCTTTTAACACCCATCCCAGAACAAATCTTACCCGACTTCACGCTGAACAGCGAGAAGAAACCCTACAACACCACATCCTCGATTGGACCGTGAAGTTCTATAAAAGCCAACAAAATCACAGAAATCCCTTAGTCGCTGCCCTGGGGGCTTACGAGAGTAAATCCGACCTACCCTTCCGTTATAAGCACAAGCTCCCGAAGCATTATCTGTTGCCTGACTAGTCCACCTACAGTATTAGCTGGGACGACCAAGGTCTGAGTGAATGTGATGGAATACAAGTAGCCTGAACGAGTGGACTTGTTTTTGCTGAATAATTAGTGTAAGAATTGTTATCTAGTTATAAGTAGTATGTAGGTGTTAATTATTTCTAAGATCTCATATATTAAGATTGAATAAATAAAATAAAATGATATGTAGGAAAATAAGTTTAAATAAGTGCATAAATTATAACATATAATTAAGATTAGTTAAGTAATAAATTTGTATATAGGTATAGCCTTGACAAATGTTTGTATAGTAATTTACTTGTTTAATAAAAAAAAAATAAAAAAAGATTTCGTTGGGAATCGCTGTCTTAAAGGAAACAGAATAATTTCACTCTTAACTGAAATACAATATATCCAAATGGACAATATGGCTGAGAGGACGTGGAATGTTTCCCCTTCCTGTCTCATGAAAATTTAGTCTAGTAATCAAATTAATTCATTTTTTTTATGTACTAAGAATATATTTTCTTTCTCTTTGATTGATTACTTTATTATATGACATTTAGTTATATAAAGAATCTATATTAAAGGTTAACTTTCGTAAAGTTCCGTTAAACATTTTATTTATTACCATAGAAATTTGCTTACTTTAATAAACCTATTTCAGAGAAGTCAAGTATTTTTGTCAATTATCTAGTTTTGAATTTATTATACGAGAATTTACATTTGATGTCAAATCTAGCTAATCAGCATTTTCAAATATCTGCCATAATATATTTATCACTTTTTTAAATATGATTTTTGCGATTACTTATACTCGTACTTATGATAAACTCTGTAGCCTTGTTGATAAGATGCATGTATACCAACTCGGAGGTTTCGAATTTGATTACTGTTGTTACACAAAACTAATTGAAAAGGTTCCAGTGAGGTTAACACTTAAGGCCTTGAAAACGTATTTATAGTTGGTTGGAGGAGATCGTCAAGTAGCAATAAACTCACTAGGTTTAACTGGTTACAAGGAAAGCGTTAAACAATTATTCGTCCACATATTTTTGTCTTCACTTTCAATTCAATTTAATGTAACGTGTACCCATGAAATATGTACAATTTATGCACGTATTGAATTATGTTTTAGGTTTTTAGTATTTTTTTTCGTTTACAACATTTATATTTCTCTCTAGCCAACCAACTTCGTTTAGTTAATTACTCACCAAATCCTGTTGGTGCACCAAATTTTTATTTATTATTTTTGAAAATTATATTATTAACAAGAATGGGAAGACACGAATCAAGGCAAACGGAGACCTAACAAAAGAGATACCCACTGCAACCGGTATCAAACAGGGATACAGTCTCAGCCCATTTCTTTTTAACATTATTATGGATAGAATCATAGAAGAGGTGACTTCTTTGGACCTGCATTACAAAATGGGAAATAAATTGATCAGTATAGTGCGTTATGCCGACAACGCTGCAATATTAGCAGAAAGCGAAGATGATCTTCAGAGAATGCTTTACAAATTTCACCTTGCTTCTAAGAAATACAATATGACGATTTCTGTCAATAAGTGCTGAAAATTATCAAAAGAGCCACTGAGATGCAAACTGATCATCGATAACGTATCCATCGAGCAAGTCATGCGATTCACTTACCTAGGTGTAGAGATCTCCAGCAACAGTGACCTGTGTATATAGTGAAGTACGAGCACAAACTATTAAAGCGACAGTTTTGGCTGGCTGCCTGCGGGACACTATATGGAGAAACAAACACATACTAACCGAAAATAAGGTTAGGATATATAAGACATGCGTCCACCCCATCATAACATATGGGATAGAAGTGAGAGCCGATACCAACAGGACAAAAAACCTTCTCAGAGTGGCAGAAATAAGAACCCTACGCTCCATCGCAGGCAGAACTCTTAAAAATCGGATCAGAAATGAGACGATAAGGTCTGTCCGTGGTGTTGAATACATAGTGAGGTGGGAAAGAAGCAAAATGCGCTTCTGGAGGGATCATGTGGACCGCATGGAGGATATAAGACTGGCAAGAATCGCTAATACTGAAAACCCTAACAGCAGGAGATTACCAGGATGGCCGCCGAAAAGGTGGAAGGAAAGCTAGACGTCATCATTCCAGGACAGCCCACCGTCACAAACAGGTCATTCGACCTAAACCAAGAGGAAGAAGAAGAAAATTATTTAAAAAATAATGACAGCTGATTTTAGTGAAATACATTTTTTAAACTTGATTAAAATCACTTTGTAAGCTCAAATATCATTTTTTCAAAAAAAAAATATTTATCAACTTTTTGGGTGTATATTATATATGTTATAGTCATGTAGCTTCACTTGCAGTTTGACATGGGCATTGTATCGCGAAACAACCGTCACTGAGTAAATTTAAAAAGAACGTAGAACAATTAAAATGCTTAATTTTGATTTAATAATAAAAAAGGGAGTCTGCCTTTGTAAAATTTATTAATAATTCATTTATTTGTAGTTGGGTTTTCTTTCACTCTTCGAAAAACTTTCGTCATGCTAATCGATATAGTGGATTTCCCAGTTGATCGTGAAGAGAGAAGAAGATCTTCCAGTCTCAACCCAATAGTTATGACACAAGGACTAAGGGAGCACACGACAGCCGCTCGTAGTTGCGTGATTAATGAAGGAAATTTT
>CATKWJ010001010.1:0-29314 GCA_949825065.1 Odontocerum albicorne
TTTGCTTTAATTTTTCTACTGACTTGAATTTCTAAGATTTTTTTTGAAAACACAATATCATCTATAAAGCAATTCTCAAAAAGATACATAATTTTTATTTATATAGTTTTCAGTGATCAGGGACAAAATACCGTTTTGCTTGGTTTGAACTTGCGTGGACATCCTGGGTTTGAAAAGCGTCTATACATACATATATTATGCTTACGTGCTGTTTTCCTAGTAAAATATAAGTAACACCAATGCGATTAAACACAGGTTGCGGGTTAAATTATATTGCCATTGTTAGTAAAATCTGCCTTCTTTATTATTCCATATGTTTTTAAAATTTGACCTCTTATTTTTTTTAAGCTGACATTGAAGTATACATAAATGTGTGTATTTATATTATGTGTATTTATATTTTTATTCATTTCCGTTCATATTTATTTATATATTATTTATAGTTAAGGCATTCACTTTGTGGAGGTTTAAATAAATTTTAATTTGTTTTTATCAAACCATGTTTATTCTACTTTATGTAATGGTATAACCCTACTGGTTTTGAGGTTTTTACGTTATCATCAGAAAAAACACAAACAAGACTAACCTGACCTGTGGTGAAAACTTTGAAACTGGTAGAATTATAGCGTTACATAAAAATTGAATAAAAATATTTGATAAAACAAATAATTCAACATATTTATTGACGTTGATAATTGTATTAGTTTCTTATTTATTATTATTAAAATGTTTTGTAATATAATTTACGTGTACAAGGATGTGGGATGAAAAATGCCTGACGTCCTTACACTTGGTTTTGCCCTTCTATTGTATTTTAGGGGTTTAATTCGTTTGGGAAGATGTCATTAGATCTGCCCAGATCATTTGTTAGCTTTTCGCTCAAATTTATTTTCTTATATGCGTAATTTCAGGATATATGATATAAGTATATGTACGAACTTTGTCACTATCAATTCACCTATAATTATTTATTTGAGCTGTTTTCACATGAGTTCCAGGCCTGTTTTAATTTAAGGGCTAGTAAATGTCTTGCTGTTTGGTTGAAATCAATTGATATATAACAGTAAAACTGCCTCATTATTTACAAAAAAGTCTTATAAAGTACTTTTTTATAACGTTAATCAACCGTCCTCAAACATTTCGTTCAGTTTCTCCAATTCCCTACCTTGCAATAAACTTTTACAATAAAAACTGATTCAATCGATATTTCGTTTCTGTGATCAAATTAACTTTTAAGTGATTGGACTTCTAATATTTAATTTAATTTCAAAAAATAAAAGGGCATTAGAAAGCAAACCCCTCTTAAAAAATACTGTGAGTGTCTTCAAAATGTTTATCTACGATTTATTTTTAAACTGAGAAAGTACGATCACATCAATTTATACCAAAAGGAGCTGAATTGATTTAACGTGAGAAAATAGACCCTAGCTCACATATTTTCTCTATTGTGCAATATACTTAATTTTTCGACTTGCGCAACGCTCACACAGATATTGTTTATTGACCTTCCCAGTTTAAAACGCTTTTTTTTTACGTCGCCCTTAACTGCCCATGTAGTGAGACTCTGGAATCGGTTACAAACCAATCTTAGACTCACTCCGTCCTTGGCATGCGTTAAGAAGCATCTGATAAAAAAACTCTATTATTTCCAGTCAGTAATTCCTGATATTTCTACCCTCTTCACCAACCCTTCCTTTTCTTTTGATTGATGATATATTGACTTTACTTTTACCATATATATGTTCATAAATTTCATAAAGATTAATATAGTCCTTTAAATATGTTTTGTACTTCCTCTATTTACTTTTGCCACCTGGCAATACTGTTTTTATAATGAAGTGTTAGATTGTTTTTACAATGTGTGGCCAGATTGTTTTTACAATGAAGTGTTAAATAAATAAATATACTAAGGAACATTTAAGATGTCTGAACGACTATAATTTTTCAGAGTTCGCTAACCACCTAATTGAAAATAACCATTTTTTCGATATCAACCGTGGTTTGCGGATTCTACACATAAGCCGAGGGAGATTGTAGCTTGACAATTTGGAAATTCTCGAGATTAAAAAATGTATAAAATTAAGTCTTAATATCATCAACAACCAAACCAATTTTAATAATAGCCCTCTGCTTAATATGTTTTCTATTTAAAATCCACCCCCTTGGATATCCATACCCTGGCCTGCCCGAAAGATTCATTTTCATTTTTGCCCGTCCCATTTACCATTGAATCACATATCTCCCCACTTCTCTTCCCTCTACCTCATTCCTCTTATATTATATACACTTGTACAGGAAATGTATTTTTAGCAATTTAGTTTATCTTCACCTGACGAAGAAGACGGTTGTCTTCGAAACCGGTAGTAAACCTAAAAATAAACCAGTGGTGAACACAAAAATATAAAATAAGTGTTTTATTTACTTATTTTTCCTTTTACTTAAAACATGGCACCACAAAGTGAAACTATAGTCTTTTCGAAGATTCAATAAATAAACCATGTACTGCGAATAGAGAGTGGCCACACTTTTTGATATGGAAAGTAGTAAGAAGGGATAGGAGAGGTAAGCTTCATAATGGCTTTCTATAGTGATAAGGTAAATTGAGAGGTCTTGATGTGTAGGACTTTACATTTAGACGTCTATTGAGGATTCCTATAGTTCACCCTAGACTAAAATGTAATAGAAAAACTATACGGCGACTGATATATCGCAATGAATGATTTGGCGCAGGCAGCATCTTGCGTAGACTATATATAAATGCAGTGAAGTACCAAATTATGTCACAATTTTACTATCCTTACCGTCAACTTCTTTTATTTATTTTTTAATACTTTTAATCTGTTAGTGGTTTTGATTCTAGAGTTAGAGCGCCCTTGAGGAGATTTGGCTCTGTAAATGGTGCTGTAGAAATTATTATTTTATTGTTATTATCATTTGTTAGGGTCTTCCAACTTTCTTCCTAGAAATAAGGGGATGAAATAGAAAAACCAGATACACAATACTTCTTGTGGTAAATATCGAAAATGTGATATAAACCACAAATGAAAAAACAATATAACGTGATCTTAATTTTCATGAACCTGTGGACCAAATTCAAATAAAAATTAATTAGAAATGAAAAAATATTTTTTGCTTTATGTAAATGGCGTAGGTATGTTACATAATTTATTCCAGTACAAAAATATAACCTCGCTTTTTAATACATTTGAAAAATATGATGAGTTAGTTAATTATTTTAGTAAGACATCTTGATGTTTCTTGTATAGAGAGAGGGGTCTGATATTCAAAGATTTTTCTGATGTTCAAAGAGGTTTCTGGTATCAAAATGGGTTTGCTATATCAGAAAGGGGTTTAGGTATTGGAAGGGGTTTCTGATATTGGAAAGATTTTTTGGTATTGGCAAGGGTTTCTGATATTGGAAGAGATTTTTGGTATCGAAAGGGGTAATATAAGAGCTTTCTGATATTAGAATAAGTTTCTGGTATTGAAAAGGGTTTCTAGTATTGGAAGGGGTTTCTAGTATTGGAAAGGGGTTGCTAACATTGGAAGTTTAATAATCAAAAAAAATTTATTAATTCACAGTTTAGACACGGGATATAAACATTTTTTTCTGTTTAATAAGGTTTTTTGAAAAGTTGTACCACGTGGTTTGGCTGATGCCACCAACGTTTTGAAAACGTTCCAATTTTCATAGTCAGGGCTTATTCGTTATAAACTTCGCCCTAAGTAGATGCGTGCCGGATACGGCTTGTCCCGAGTTACAACCGTAATGTAAGCACATAGCTTCGTCCCATCACGGGAAACAAGCGCACGGCTTCCACAAACGTTGAAGTTGTCAATGCCCATTAAGATGTGGCTTCGATTTGATAACATGGTACAATTCTGATTTGAGGTGAAATCCGTTGTCTCTGTTTATATTGTTCGGATGTTTGTAAATTTCAATGACCTCTTTTATTGATATGGCGTGATAAATTTTAAGTTTGCTGGGTAATTTTAGTTCAAGTGAGAAACGTTTGCATTTTTTTTTGTTTTTTCCTACAACAAACATGAAAGATTTCGTTCTTACAAACTCTTAGAAACATAGAATTACGTGGTGTATCATCTCGGATCCTGGCCCTGGCATCTGCCATATGAAAAATTAAAATGTCCAGCACATGTTTATACTCTAACGATACTATTTTTTTTATACGATCAGTCACGGGCCAAAGATATGGCGGAAAATGACAGATGTCAAATTTCGGGTCGCAGAAAAATGCCCTGTTCATGCGGACCCGTGGGCCACGTTTCGCCCGTAAAACATTCTGGTCGCTGCACGGGACAGGGTAATTATCGTAAAAAGACCCAGAATTTTTGAACCATGATGAATTAAGTCAAACAAGATAAATCCCTGACGTTTGATAACAATGAAAATAATAAAAAGTTTACATGGTAAAAGCAAATAAAGTAGAAACGAGATATTAAACATTTTAATTTCTATAAAAAAGCTTTTAGTATTTTAAAAGTTATTTTCTCTTTATTTTGAACATGTACCTGACATTGGATTAAGTTTTTTTTAAATTTTGTTTCATGTCTATTTTTATTGTCTTTCTTTGTTAAGTATATTTTTAATCAATATAACATGTGTTGAGTAAGACGAAGAAAAGGTCTCAGAGATGGTTTCAGCACCTGGAAGAAATGAAGAAAAACTGTCAAAATAAATGTACAGTGCAAAATTTGAATAGAAGGCGTGGTAGAGGAAGAACAAGGAAAATATGGTTGGATCAAGTGTATAATATATTCAAAGAAAGGAAATCGTTGTAAGACTACGAACCAATCTTGAAGATAAAAAATACATCGTTTTCGAAACGTTGGCATCAAAAGCCAAATCACGCAGTAATTTTTTTAGCCAACTGTATGATAAGGTATATATGGATGTAAAATAGGTGAAAGACATATGTCGTCATAGAAAATTCTGGCACTTGCTTCTTTCTGCCAATCATGATAGGGAAACGGTGTGCTAGTGTGTTCGTATGTATGAGGTGCATGGTCGCGCGGTAACGCTCCGTACGGAGTGTCGTCAGTTCGAATCCCGCGCTGCCGTACACTGGGGTACAATAATACCTATGACTTCGATCATATCTAGTCTTTAAGAAAAAGAAGAAAAATCTACTAGCGTGAGAAAAATCTACGATCGTTTTCAGGAGTGCCATCAAGCTTTTGGGACGGGGTATTTTTTGCCGTTGCATGTCCGCCTCTTAATATAAGAGATATAGGTGGAGTGTGCCACTTTAAGAAGCACTTAAAGATAACGTTATTCGGTACGATTTATCAACATTTATTATTTTATATGAACACTACACACCGCGTACACTACACGCGTACACTACACGCGTACACTACACGCGTACACTACACGCGTACACTACACGCGTACACCACACGCGTACACTACACGCGTACACTACAATATACCTAAAGCCGTGTGTTACGAGTACTACCACATATCGGAAGAGCTTTACAAAGGTTTCTTTGCAATTCATCTTCAATAGGTAAATTTCTTAACAAATATGATTTTCGAACATTCAGAGAAGTACCTAATCTTATTTCCATATACCGTCACCTTTCTACCCTTACTTAAGTTTTATTAAGCAATATTTTTAATATATTAATAATAATGGGTCAAGTCCTGAGTTGGAGCACCCTTGCAGATAATTTGCTATTAATAATCATTTTATTACTATTCCATCCAAATTTTTACTTCTTGGTTCAGTATCCATGCGTCCATTGAAACCATTAGAATGATTTGAAAATATCTAGCAGCGAACCACAAGTGTTTTCTATCTTTAAAAATATTAATTATAAATCAAGTAACTGTAAGTATCAAAATCTGCTATAAATAATGATAGTTTTTTTAACAGGATTTTAGCACTAATTTTGAGGTAAAAAAATGGAACATTGTCGTGGAAAAGAATCGAAATGAGCCAAACAAATGCTGAAGAAAAACGTGTACTGCATGGAGTAACCATTTTTGACAGAATACGGAAGGAAGTTATTAGTCGATAATATAATCTAACGAAACGTACTGTACAAATATGAGTCAATGATATTTTAAAAGAAGGAAATGTAAAAGTTGTAGAAATCGTAGGAGTTTTACGAGAGTGTGTATAAATATTAGATAGGCGAAATATGTGTGTTGCAATAAGAAAGTCTGGCGCTGTTTCTCTCTGCCTATCTCAACATGAAGGCAACGTGATGGTCTATTTTATGTGTATTTACTTGCTGTTCCTTCATTATATAAGTTTCGTTTTTGAAAGGTCTTTATTAATTGAGGAGGTAACATTAAAAAATGATATTGTATATTGTTGGATATTTGAGGAGGTAACATTAAAAAAAGATATTGTATATTGTTGGATATTTGAGGAGGTAACATTAAAAAAAGATATTGTATATTGTTGGATATTTGAGGAGGTAACATTAAAAAAAGATATTGTATATTGTTGGATATTTGAGGAGGTAACATTAAAAAAAGATCATGTCCATCAGATACAAAAAATGAGTTGATAAAGCAGATTTTTTCTTATCGATTGTACGGAGCCGTTTAACATTTTCATTTCAATGAATGAAAAAGTACCTTAATGAATCATTTTAAAATCATAACAAAAAAACAGTATTTTTCAAAAAGAGTCTTGTCCAGGCTTCAAACCAATCAAAAAAGATCATGTCCGAATTGACCAATCATAGCTTTCCGATTGTGTCTAATTTCAAATCAGTAACTGTCAGTTTTAAATCGTAAGTGCAGTGTAATGTCATTATACAGCTACTTATCTACCTAAATATATTTATAGTTTTATAGTAATATTTCTTCTTATTTTGTAACGCTACTTATTTTATTTGATCAAAATAAAAAAAAATTACTCTACGTAATTAGTTTTTGATTATTTTTGGCAACACATGTATAATATGTTCAATCAAAAAATATTTAAGTATAATTGTTCCCTCAAAAAGGATCTTATCCATATTTTAAACTAGAATAACTATTTTAATTATTATCATTCGATTTTAAACAACAAATCAAGTCACCTGAAGCGATTTTAAGGATTTCAGATATTTTTACAATGAATTATTATGTCATACATTTTTAATGCACACAGTTTTTTTGCGATTTTCCAACATTCTGATTTGGTGGACATGTTCATTTTTTAATATTACCTCCTCAATTATAAATTATTGCTTTGTAATTTATTTTTATCAGACACTGTTTATTCCACTTTTTTATGACGGTATAACCCTACCGGTTTCAAGGCTTTCACCTCATCTTCAGGGGAGCGCAAACAAGACTAAATGCGGGGGGGGGGGCGGAGGGGAGAAAGGCACAGGACAATTTCGGCCAAGAGCGGAGAGATTTTGGATAAATAACCTTCATAAAAAATACCGTCATAAAAAAGTGGAATAAACAGTGTTTGATAAAAATAAATTACAATGTCTTTAAACCTCCACAATGTTAATGCCTTAACTATAAACAACATATAAATTATTGCTTCACAAAATGCATGCACCGTACGACAGCATTCAAAATAAAGTGATTAAGGAATGTGTGAAAAATATGAACTAAAGCTTATGTATAAAGAAAGATGAAGAATAGCATTCAGAGATGATTTGAGCATGTATAACGAATGAATGAATAAATACTAACAAAACAAATATTCAGTCCAGATGTGACTGGAAGATTTGATAGAGGAAGACTAAAGAAAGCATAGTTGAATTTAGCGAACGATAATTTGAAAGAAAGAAAATATTAAATGTGAGAGAAATGTTAGGAGTTGTATAAGATGTGTGTGTGTTACGTAGAGGAGGCGAAAGATATGTGTCACTATAAGAAAGTCTGGTAACCTGTCCTCTTTGCTTATATCGACAAGAATGTTTATAAATTGTGTGTAGAATTGTACTTAAATATACACTTGCTTAATATTACGTTTACCAAAATAATATAAATTGTTTATTTGTTGTTTGACAAGTTACAGGAAAAAAATAGTTTTGATTGAAATTAAATCGATAACACTTGCCAAATTCCCGTAATAGAGTATATCTTAAGGTATTAACCTTGAGCATTTCCTTGTTCGATTCTAAGACTGTTATATTTAGTTACATACTTGTATATATTTAAGTGATCTACACACAAGTTTAATACTTCTTAGAATCAATGCTTGATCTGCTACGCAGTTAAGTTTCATTAACTTTATATAAGGATTTTATTCATTAATTTATGTGATGACATCCATGACGTAGTACCGATCGATTTATAATCTTCTCCCTGGCTCCATCCCAACTCACTGTATGCGATGACTGTTGGGGTCAGCTCTCCTCGTCTTCAGGTTGTATGCTCTTCTGTCCCGGACTACGTCCCCCAGGCCGTGCCTCTGCATCAGGTTATCTTTTTGCACCACCCATGAATTCTTTGGTCTTCCTCTGGTTGTTATTCGAGGAAGATCCATGGTGATTGCCTGGTTCATAATGTGATCGGGTGCTCTGCGTCCAACGTGCCCATACCATCTCAGTCGCATCTCCTCCATCTTACTGTTGATGTCTGTAACACCTAGGCTTCCACGAATGCGTGAGATTTTTATTTTGTCTCTCAGGGACACACCAGCTGACCATCTTAGCATGCGCATTTCAGCAGTTTCTAGTTGCCTAGAGTAGGAGTTATACATTGTCCAGCACTCGGAGCCATATATGAGTGCGGGTCTGACAATCGTTTGGTATACTTTTCCTTTTAACTATACTGGCATTTTTGGATCACATAGAACTCCCGTCATTGATCTAAACTTCATCCATCCCACACTTATTCTATCGATTTCTTATTATATACGATTTTTTTAAAAATTTAATCACAGACGCTACACTTATGTGAGTATCATTGTCTCTTCACGTTAGTATTGCTAATACGCGCTTTTGTGAACATCGAGTTCCGTGCCTGCTTCAGTGGTTCTAAACCCAAAGGAGCGATTAATGAGACCGAAGCTAATGTTGTATTTCAGTCACTCTAGTCAATATTTTAGGATCACCAATTCGGATATTGATAATAATAATAAAATTATTATTTATATAGCGTCCTTTAGAGAGCAAACTCATTTGAAGGGAGCTAAAACTCGGGGTTTAAATAGTATTATTGAAAGAGATTTATAAAAAAAACATTCCACGCTATAAAATACTTTTCAATAGTATTTAACTAAAAAGCTAAACTTGAAGTTAAGTATCTTTGAAACTACACGATTTACATGTAAAATTTTCTACAAAAAGGTGACGTCTAAAATCACCATGGCATAACACACAATATTTAACAAAATTGTCATACTATATATCATTGAAAAGAAGTTCAACGAAATATATTACGACTAATGTAATGTAAGGGAGCTTACTAAAGCTCAAATGCCAACAAAAACCATCAACGTGCAAAAGCTAAAAACTTTTCTTTTGTAAAACTGCATTATTATTATTGTAATATTTCAGTAATATAACGTTATATATTATATACCATATGATCAAAAACAGTGTTACTAACGTTTGGGCAATACATTGTGCAAAGTTGAAACTATTAAAAATATCATACAATAAAGCTCTTATAAGTTGTGTAGTGATAGAAAGGTAGTGGCTAATTGGATAATTTAAATTATACCATATGTATGAGTGATAAAGATTCCCAGTACAGCCAAGTTTGTTTAATTTAACTTATTAGAAAGGTGCAAATGTTTTACCGAGAATGTGTGATTTTTTAGATAGTCAGCCGCCACCTTATGACTAAACGGATTATATTATTAATAGTTACATACTCGGGTGAATTATGAGGCTCATTAAGTACAAGACACTCAGTTTTACAGAGAAGATTTAAGCGTTAAGTTTGTACTTCTTACTGAAAAAAAAAATACTAGAAATTAAAACCTGTTAGGTATCCGGCGGGATCTGAATCCTGGGCCACCTCTAAAGGTCAAGTTTCATTCTTTCGATTTTAGTTTACTTAAATAAAATATGATATAATTGAGCACTCTTATAAGAAAAAGAAACATATTTATTAATTGTACTGTATGATTTCGCTTTTCCACATATATAAAGACGTTTTTTTTATCGCATCATAAAAACACGACGAGAGTTTCAAGTATGTCAAAAATTTCAGAAATTTTACCCTAGAAGAAACATGATAAAAATCTTGAGTTTAATTTTCAACTGTCGACCTAAATCAGTTATTTAATATTTTAAAAACATAAAACACGATCTTGTTTTTTTTAGCAAAATATGTTCTACATTTTTTCTTTAACTTTCTTGTAAAAAACAACCCCTTTTAATTGAGAACTATTTAAATAAACCTAAAGTTTGTTTACAGGTTAAGAGATTAACAGTTGAAATGAAATGTTTTTTCTGAGGTGGAAAAAATATGGAGATTTTTTTGAGTGTACACGTGTTTTTATAACTTTGATTTATGTAATTTATTGTTAAAATAAATGTAAAAGCCAAAAAAGAACATTCACAAAAAGGGAAACAATTTTAAATGACCTTAGTTAGCGAATATTGTTCTCACGTTGTCATCTGTTTACGCCCAATTAGGAAGAAAATACAACAAAAGGAAAATTTTCAAAAATAAAGAAAATTTTAAGAAAATTTAACCATCCGACCAAGTTTGAAGTTCCAAAGGGAAATAAATAATTGAAAATATGAAAAATACAATTTTGTTTTATATTGGAGGTGTTTTTTGATGTTTTCGATTGGCAAGAATCTGACAAATGAACGGTATCAAATTAATTTACTTCAAAACGAAAAGCTTTTCCCCCTTAAAATTTTTAGTCTTTGTTGTAAAACCCAAGAAATGTAACAAGTAATTATTTAGTCGATAAATCAGATTTTCTAGTATTCTCTAGAGTGGAAAATGAGAAGGGAGGAAGTAAAAAAATTATAGATGACTTTAGGATGTGCTGCTGGAGGCGTATGCTCCATAACCCCATGGACCGCAAGGCGCATCCACATCTCAATCATACTAGAATTGGAGATTATCGAAAAACTTTCAACAACAAACAGAGAAAAAAAAATCAAAACATACTCGGGACATACTGTTAGGAAAAATATGCTAATCTAGAGAAGCTGGTAACCACGGGGATATTTGAGGGACGGGAGCTAGGGGTTAGTTGAGGGAGGGGAGTTAGAGGAAGATGAGATGGACAATCAAATAAAAGAGTTAAGAGAATCCTCTTTAAGTGCAACATTTAACATAGCTCAGAACAGAACAGGGAGATACAGAACCGGGTGGTGCGCCTAGTTGGAGATATGGCAGAGGACTTCGAAGCTTGGAACATTTTTCGTCATGAGTGAATTTTATGTCCCTGCGGACTCCAAATCTCCTTTAACCTTTCCCTTCCTGTGCTAAAACAATCCGCGCATTTCAGTGCCATGTATTCAACACACACCAATACACATGTAAAAATGAGCGATTTGAAATCGGAAAAAAATAAGAATGCTCATAGCCAATCGCTTAAATTAATTAAATTTGAAGTCAAAAGTGATGAAAATTTAAATTTAATTTCTGAAAACACGAAAAAAACATCGGCCGACGTTCAAAAAACAGGCAAAGAGACCACCTCAAATGGATGCCCGCGAGCTACTGAAGCGAGCGAACTGAGATTCTATTTCTTGCGTTCCCATATACCGAAGAAGAGTAAGAATGACTCGTGAATACTGTCGCTCCTCACCCATAGCGGTTTTTTTAGAATGAATATACCTACATCACACACTGGCACACGTTTGATTGTATTGGTGAATTTATTCCCGATTTTCACAAAATATCTCTGATGTGGCCGATGAGTGATAATTATTATTAATATTATTTTTTTCATTCAATGCGTAAATGTATTACGGAGGAATACCTAAAATCCGAACCCAGTATTTATTATATTTATGTTATAGAGATATTAAAGTTTTTTAGAAGCAATGTGTATTAGTTACACATCACAGGGAGGGAAGGGTTAACTTGTAATTGTGTCGTCCGCAGTATTGTATTATTTCACATGTTTACCTCAATTTTCATTTCCATTGTAATTAATAAATGTAATGTATAAATATGCATAAAATAATAATACTTTACTATCTTCGAAAATAAGAGTTAATAACTCTGCGTACTTTAATAGGGACATGGCATGATGATGATAAAAATGATGATGTTGATAGAATAACAATGGTAAAAAAAAAAACAAATAACTGTTCATCGACTTATACAAAAAAGCATTTTCAAGCGTACTAAAAGAAAACAGCCGTGTTCCTCTACTCTATGTAAACATTCAGCCAATATAACTCTATCGTTTACTTTTCAAGTTATTGGATGTAGAGTAAATAGTAACAATAGAGAAGACGAAACGTATGGAGGCTAGCAGCTTTTATGGACTCTGTACTTTGTTTATACTCCCAAGTTTCTTCTCTTGTCACAAAGCTCGTCAGTTAAATGTCTTTCGATATTTATATTTGGCCTTTCACTGATAGTTTTTGTTCTACAAAGGTTCACCTATTTTCAAACTCAATAACTTTTTTATGGCCACTTAAAAGTTCAATGATGTCGACCTGAAAACTTTACCCACTACTGGGAATATGTGCGCGGAACTTCATTTTGACTTGACAATGTTGAACTATTTAGAAAAATAAAAACGTACGTTTAAATGCCAAAAATATCCAACCCACAGTAAACTTCCTTTGGTTTTCATTAAAAAAATCAAAGGTAGTAAATGGGTATGGGAAGTAAGTGGGTAAAAATAAAATAAAACAAGAATTCGCATCCCCCGAGTTGGAAGACAGGCGGTTTATCAACCAGGTCACGGAAATATTTTTTACTGTAATTCACAACAACGCGTTTATTAAAATAAATAAAACATTGGAAATACGGAGTTTAACCATGAAATGTGTATTTTACAAGCTTACAAATTCGGTGCGTACTCTAGTGGTTCTAAGTCAGAAGGCTGGATTTCAGAGCTGATGACAATGTCGTCTCCTGGACGCACTCTTTAATATGACTTAGAATCCATTAGAAAAATTAAGGCAGTGGAATATATTATTATGTTATATCTTAATTTCACGGTTAGCTTTCGTCTTTAAAATGTTTCGTTCTTTTTATTGATTTTAATTAATGCCTTGTTAAACTTGAATATTTAACTCTTAATTTTTCAGTGATTAGACTAGAAAAAATTACCTTCGTGGTTAAATTCAAAAAGCACTAGTTTTCTTACTCGTGGTTATGTATTCCAGTTGATAAACATAATTTTATAAAATATTGTCTGGGTTTCACTGTAGTCTCGTTTAACACAATTTTGATTGGTTGTTGAGATTATAGTATAATACAATATGATGATAAGCAAAAACAAAAAGAGCATTTTATTTTTTTTGATGTGTGAAAATAATGTGTTATGAAAAACTAATATACGGAAAAAATATGAGTGGGAATCGTAAAAGAGGAATGTTGAGAAATAGGTATTTGAACTAAGTGAAAGAAAGAAAAGAAATACAACAATAAAGAGAAACAGAATGAACTAAAATGGGTATTGATGAGGATAAGCCGAATGAAATATGATGTGATATGAAAGTTTCGCGATCTCTACTTTAAGATTGTATATGTTTATATGCATGATGTATTTGGTTTGGTTGTGGTATGTTGTTACCTCTGTGTATATTAATGTGAGACAGAGCTGGCGTGGCAGGGCAATCACTCGAGTGACCCCCGCTAAAAGCGCCCCATCAATCTGACGCCCAGGGCAGGTGCCGCGCTGCTCCGTGCTGTCCAGAACTAAGGGAGCGGCAAATGGATATGTTTATATACAAAGGTTTTTCACTTTTTCTTGATAAAAAGAAACACTGGCCTTGTTTGGTACGACAGAAAAGTTAGTACGTAATTAGGTACTAATTTATTTAAGTCAATCTTTTTCGTTGAATGCTATATGTTAGTGTAGTTATAACTCAGTTTGTGTCTCACAGTAATGAAAAAATAAAGGTGTAGGGAATACCCACGTCCCTAAATATTGTCAACATGCACGGTCAACGACCGATGAATCAACCTTTAAATATGTACAAAGATCACATACCAGAACGTCAATATTGTTTACACGCAAATAATATTTACATCGCATTAGAGAGAGAACGCATCGCGTTGTCTCGCCGTTTCGGCAATAAATATTCTACCCCCTATATCATTGGCAACGTCTGCGACCACCTCGGTACGCACAGGAGTGAGATCAAGATATACCGCGGACGCATTCACGCGCCCCGTTCTGAAATTGTATATATACCTACTTATCGACAAATAAAGAGCACTTGTTATTATTCACTTGACCATTCATCGCTGTTTACTATTTATCGATTATTCACTCTCACTTTTTCGCATTCCTGAATCGACGTATTTTATTTTAAATACAAAACAAATCAAAATCATCACGACGTATCAAATTAAGCATCCCGCTAAATTGATGACCCCGAACGAAAAGGAACACAGAATTCGACTAAAGCGAATACAGAGATGTCAACAACATCATCATCAGCACGTCCTACTAGGACACAAGCTAAAAAGGTTTTTTCTACGAGACCATGAATTTATATTAATTATATATGTTAATAGGGAAATGTTGTCCTTTTCGAATAAGGATATCCCGAGGACGAAAACTATTTAAGTTCACGGATTTTATTAAGATTAATGAAATTAAGTTACGAGAGACAATAGATGATTAATAAAAATACAAATAAAGGACGATTTATTTAAAGTCGTGTCAAGACTTTCCGAAAGTGCGCTCTAACTCAGGAATCAAACCCACTGTTATTTAGCGATTAAAAAAGTTGAGTGTAAGAATATGAAGGTTATGGCTGTGGTTGTCTTATAAGTTGAGTGTAAGAATATGAAGGTTATGGCTGTGGTTGTCTTATAAGTTGAGTGTAAGAATATGAAGGTTATGGCTGTGGTTGTCTTATAAGTTGAGTGTAAGAATATGAAGGTTATGGCTGTGGTTGTCTTATTAGTTGAGTGTAAGAATATAAAGGTTATGGCTGTGGTTGTCTTATAAGTTGAGTGTAAGAATATGAAGGTTATGGCTGTGGCTGTCTTATAAGTTGAGTAAAAGAATATGAAGGTTATGGCTGTGGTTGTCTTATAAGTTGAGTGTAAGAATATGAAGGTTATGGCTGTGGTTGTCTTATAAGTTGAGTGTAAGAATATGATGGTTATGTCTGTGGTTGTCTTATAAGTTGAGTGTAAGAATATGAAGGTTATGGCTGTGGTTGTCTTATAAGTTGAGTGTAAGAATATGAAGGTTATGGCTGTGGCTGTCTTATAAGTTGAGTAAAAGAATATGAAGGTTATGGCTGTGGTTGTCTTATAAGTTGAGTGTAAGAATATGAAGGTTATGGCTGTGGTTGTCTTATAAGTTGAGTGTAAGAATATGATGGTTATGTCTGTGGTTGTCTTATAAGTTGAGTGTAAGAATATGAAGGTTATGGCTGTGGTTGTCTTATAAGTTGAGTGTAAGAATATGATGGTTATGGCTGTGGTTGTCTTATAAGTTGAGTGTAAGAATATGATGGTTATGGCTGTGGTTGTCTTATAAGTTGAGTGTAAGAATATGAAGGTTATGGCTGTGGTTGTCTTATAAGTTGAGTGTAAGAATATGATGGTTATGTCTGTGGTTGTCTTATAAGTTGAGTGTAAGAATATGAAGGTTATGGCTGTGGTTGTCTTATAAGTTGAGTGTAAGAATATGAAGGTTATGGCTGTGGTTGTCTTATAAGTTGAGTGTAAGAATATGAAGGTTATGGCTGTGGTTGTCTTATAAGTTGAGTGTAAGAATATGATGGTTATGGCTGTGGTTGTCTTATAAGTTGAGTGTAAGAATATGTAGGTTATGGCTGTGGTTGCCTTATAAGGTACTTTCTTGCATTTTCATATATTTAGAAAAAAAAAATTGTTAAGAAAACCATAAAATTTACCAAGGGAAGACGAACTACAAAGAAACCCCTGTAGATCGTCCAATATGTGATAGTAACACATTGGCTTTAGGTGTTATGTAGTGCATTTATTTATTTGACACTTTTATTGCCAATTCCATCTGGTGGGGTTATTGCCAGGTGGCAATCTCTTTCAACCAACCAGACAAAAATAAATTAAGCAAGTTACGTGGTTGCATAAATTATTCAAATGACTATCGATCCCCACGCAATCCATAAACACATACGTGAGTATATACCCCCAAACCCCGCAAAGACGGACAATCACTCGAACATTGTTTTTCATATAAAGTGATATATCATCAATCAAAAGGAAAGGAAGGGATGGTGGAGAGGAAAGGAAAAGAAAAATCAGGAATGAAGCACGTTATTTTACTGACTAATAATTAAGAGTTTTTTCAGTCGCTTCTTAAAGCATGCCAAGGACAGAGCGAGTCTTATATTGGTTTGTAACTGATTTCAGAGTCTCACTGCATGGACAGTAAATGAAGACGTAAAAAAAGAGGAGCGGTGAACTGGAAAGGCCTATAGACAATTTCTTTTTGAGCGTAGTGCTAATCCATGATTGGAAAGACGCTGAAAATTTTCAGTGAGATAAGAGGGGGTGGCGGGACAGTTAATAATATTATACAATAGCGACAGTATGTGAATTTGGATTTATTTATAACATTCAACCAGTTCAATACCTTCTGGTATGAAGTTATATGATCGTACTTTCGTAGGTTGAAAATAAACCTTAGACAAACATTTTGAAGACGCTGTAATTTGTCCAGTTGTTCCTCTGTAACATCCAAATAACATACATCCGCATAGTCCAGAATCGGAAAGAGCAGAGATTGTACGATTATTTAGTGTATGGTATGTACTATATCTGAGCCACCTTAGATTTGCAGACGATATTATTACCTTCGCTACACGTCCTGAGGAACTGCAGAGCCAAAGACTGGAATTAGCGGAGGCAAGCAAATTAGCGGGTTTAAAAATGAATATTGATAAAACAAAATATATGTTAAACCACTTTGCTGATGCCACAACTATCCAGGTGGACGGTACACAGCTGGAACAAGTCCAACAATATATCTACTTAGGACAAAGTATTACATTTGAAGACTGTACTTTAAATTAAATAAATAGAAGATCAAAACTAGCTTGGAGTTCCTTTGGACGACTAAACTACATCTTCAAGAGCAAGCTCCCAATCTGCCTCAAACGGATGGTATTTAACCAATGCATCTTGCCAGTACTAACATATGGATGCGAGACTTGGACTTTATCGGTACGAATGTTACAAAAGCTCCAAACAACACTACGCAGCATGGAGAGGTGCATGCTAGGTTATACCAGAAGAGACCGAAAACGTAATGAGTGGATACGAGCCCAAACAAAGGTTGAAGATGTTATAGAGGTTGCAAAAAGACTCAAGTGGAAGTGGGCTGGACATATCGCCCGAGCAACAGACCATCGTTGGACGTATGAAGTAATCCAGTGGTACCCAATAGGTATAAAAAGGCCTGTAAGAAGACCTAAGGCGCGCTGGGTGGACGAAATACGTAAGCATGCAGGTATTATGTGGCAGCAATGTGCAAAGGACAGGATTTTGTGGAGACAACTTGGAGAGGCCTACATCCTGCAGTGGATAGATACAGGCTGATGGTGATGTTGATGGTGATGTACTATATGTTGTGCTCTTACAACATACGAGTATATACGCAAATATAAGAGCTCCAAAAAAGGTTTTCTTCAAAGTCTTCCTAAAGCTGTACATGTCACTAACATCTTTTACACTAAGAGGCAGATCATTGAACGACACAGAACCAGCAATGGAAAAAAAAACTCTGTCATTATACTCAACTCAATTGGATTGGTTCAGAGCAATCAATTTATACGATGAAAACGTGTAAATTGGTTACTCCAAATGAACATCTATTAGACACAAATTCAAAAGATACCATTGAGACATTACATTAAGGGATGTGAATACAAAGATACAAAGTTTGAAATCAATTCATTTGCAACACTTGAATCAATATATTTTTTTAAAGGGGTATTATATGTCAATATTTATAACAATTATATTTATGTGAATACTCGATTGTAAAAAAAAATAAGCCATAGTAACCTTTGAAAGACAATTATATTGCTAAAAAAATTGTAATAGGCCTGTCACCTGTTATATACTCGTATGAATTTTGTGGAATGTGTCCACTTTTCTGTGAAATCTTGAAAAAGTCAAATTTTTTAACATGCGATGATGATCTTATGTTTAAAGTACTCACTGGAATTCCATTTGTGACTGAGTTTTTTTTTGTAAATTAAAAAAAATTGAATAATTTCTGCGTCCCCATTAAATCCAAGTCAACAAACAGTATGGTAATGCGGCCTAAGGTATAAGCAACCAAGAAAAGCTTTTAATGTGTTCTAAAAATGAGATGTCACTCTCGAGCTGCGAGTGGAAGGAAATTGTTCCGACAGGAGTCAAGATTCTGTATACTTTTACCGAAGAAAAATGAGAAAAAGACATCTGTGCTTATTCATGGCGTTCAGTCTTTGGACGCAAATTTGATTCTTATGTAAAATATTCATGAAAACCTCCGTGGCCTAGTAGGTAAGATGATTGCCTTCAAGTTCGGGGGATGGTTACCCCAGATGCTGTAAGCCCAAAGGCTCGATATGTGAGGGGTGCTATGATAATGAATAAATCTATATATATAATCAATTCGTATCCTTTACGGGATAGACACAACGAATACATCTCCAAACGTTTCTGTTTAAACATACAATTTTCGTCTCCACCACATTCATATACAATCTTCTATTTTTCACCCTTCACTATATACTTTCTTTCAAAATCTGGTATATTTGATCTATTCACATTTTCCACACACACCTTACACTTACACACCTAAAATATCTTACTCTTTATTTCATCATTAATTCTCTTCACATCTCCATATCATTTAAGAGATGATTTCTTCATCGTAATCAAAACATCCATTGTCTCCATGCATTCATTTTTTGATGTTCTCGTTCTTGGATACATCGAAAATTCACATTTTTTTCATATATCACATCAGCATACGTTTAAAGAGACAAATATGGTAAGAAAACCGCAGAGAAATTACTAAGTAAAGACAAACTACCAAGAAACCTTTGTAGATCTTCCAATATGTGATAATAATGAATGTGCATTAGATTAATTCTTAAACCAGACTGGGAACCCTAGTTATTTTTCTGGTGTACCATCGGGAATCGATAAGCATACTTATAAATGGAGCAAAGTCTTTTTTATAAAAAATATATACGACATAACCAAAAAAAATCGAAGTCACATAAAGCCAGCTTTTTACATTAATTTTAATCTCCAGAAACTCTTATTTAACGGGAAAGGCAAAAATGGAATACTTAGCAACAGTGATGCTTATAAACTTTTATGTGCTGACTGTGATAATTTCTATAAAGGAAAGACAGGATCAATTATCTAATTTATTCTGAAATGACTTATTGTCACCGTCAAAATCATAAATTTTCTATCGATGATGCCAATTTTTTACATATCAGTAGTAACGAAAATAAATTGGACAGATTAGAGGCCCTAGAAATTTATAAGTCATTGTATCGAGGTGAACATCTGGCAAACACATATATCCCAAGAATCTCTCCGATGCTCACCGAGGTTGTCCCATAGCTCCCTCAACCCCCAGTTCCAAACCCGAATGTTTACCGTTAGAAGTGTGTCCGAGATACCAGTTCGAACAGAATTCAGTGTTGTTTGTGCTCCCCTGATGGTGAAAGCCTTAAAACCGGTAGGGTTATACCGTTACAAAAGTGGAATAAACTGTGTTTAGTAAAACAAATTACCATCTCGTTGAATAGTTTAAAACGAGTATTAAATAACACATTAAAATATTATGTTTTCCAATAAAATAGAAACTGTAAACGTTCGTGTTCACAATACGTCTCATGAACATGCTCCTGCCAACAAGGCAAAAAGTGAAAAAGTTTGGGGAAATCGTTTTTATAGGCTTTATCATTTATTCGCTATTTCCTCTCCCCTCCACTTGTGGCTTCATGAATAATGGAGCCCGATTCGAAGCATGTTTTGAAGAAATGCGTAGCTGGTTTTTATATTTGATTGGATTTAAGCCGCGGCTGCTGTATACAAATCAAATTGCTATACCGGGGCCTAAGTCCCGAGCGACTGTTTTTTTTAAACCTTCAAATGGTTTTACATTTATTGTTTTGTGGGTACTCCACTCCGGTTTTACAGTAAGTGCGATCGTTGATCATTTAAGATTCAATTTCAAAGGGGTTTTTTATTAAAATTTATTAATTCACAAAATATGAACCCTAAAAAGATCTCATGGGGGTTATAATTAAGATGAATTTGAACTTAAAACTGATGTATAATAAGATAAACAAGAACACTCTGAGATAGTTTGAGTATTTTTATTTCTTTACTTTCTCAATACAGGCTTAACCCAATTACATTGAAAAATACAAAAAATTTTAACATTAAAAAAATAAATCATGTATTATATATATATTCATACATATAGATATTCAGTTGTTCAATAACATCTATAAGAATGCAAAACCAAAAATGTATCTCCACAAATCTTTGAAAACCTTCTACTAAATTGGTAAGGGAGTTCGTCAAGGAGATACTATTTCCCCGAAATTATTCACAGCTACACTTGAATACGTCTTTGATAAACTGGAATTGTACGAGTATAATAAATGCCTGGTGATTGAAGAAAACTAACTGAGCCATTTGAGATTTGCAGACGATATCGTTATATTCTCACAAAACCCGAATGATCTTCAGCACCAACTGCAAGAATTGGCAGAGGTCAGTAAAGAAGTTGGTGAAGGAAGTCAAGTAAAATTAATAATTATTATTATAATGACATTTTTAATCTGTGTTATATATTATACGGTTCCAAATCTTTTTATTTGTTTCTAAATTAATATAAAAAAATATATAAAACCAAACAAACGAAAAATAAATATTCTTATTCTCAATAAAATACTTCATTACTACAGACAAATACTGCTACATGCGTTACGCACTATAATATATAGGTAACACAATAGTACAACAAATATTTACAGCGTAACTACTTACTAATCCTATAAACGTATTTTGTCTCAATTATTCTAATAAAATATAGCATCGAACACAATAATACTGACTTGACATATCAACCTACAGCTGAATGTCAAAACTATGAAAACATTATTTATTCAACACGTCAGGACATCGTGTAGATAAAAATAAATTATTATATGTTTATAATTTAATAACTATAGCCCGCTTCTTATTTTTATGTACAAAAATTAAAATAGAAATTGTAAATCTGAAATGTTTTAACTTTTTTGACAGTAATATTTTATCTGATTTTAGATTATACATTTTTTTCCACTTCAAGTGAACTTAAAAGCGTTCCGGATAGATCTGGACAATTTTATAAGTATAATATCGTCGTTGTTCTGCGAAAAGCATTTCCATTTATTATTAAAATGACTTTTTGATACCATTTTACTTGAAATCTACACACGGAAAAAATATCCAAAAGTTATATTGTTTCGCTGTTATGAAAATATAAAAATACATATCATCCCGAAGCAATTTCATCATAATATAAATAGGTCAAAGCCCGTACGACGGCTGTCGCCAAAGGAAGAATACGAGAATTGAAATTTGAATACAAGAGAGCGAGAGAAGAATACTTGGTTTCTTTCCGAAAGTAAATCTAAATTGGAATCTCGGTGGATCCGTGATACTGAATGAATTTTAAATACCTAGCTAACGATTTTTGAACCGGTGTAAAAGGGGACGATATATAAATGATATATATATATATATATATATATATATATATATATATATATATATATATATATATATATATATATATATATATATATATATATATATATATATATATATATATATATATATATATATATATATATATATATATATATATATAAACAAATATATATTTTCATAAATGTAGAATTTGTTTTACTTCCGTGAATATTTCACGGATTGCAACTAGTAGTTGGTATTCATTCCTGCAAACTAGCACAAGAGTTCGTGACTTAATAAATCACGACACATTAAGTGATTCGGAATAAATAATTAAATAATATAGAAAAAAACAATATTTTAGAAGCGTTTCAATCGCCTTTTTACAGTTGTTTTCACCAAGAAAGGATTAAGTCCAAAACAGGTGTCCGTATTTTTAATTTTTAGGTAATATGCTTTTAAGTTTCTCATTTTTTGAGTAATTCTTATAAATAAATAAACTGTCTTTAAATAACATTTCTTTGTATTTTATTTTATTAAAAACTTGATTTTACATTGCCTTCCGAAACTTAAATTGCATCTATCTCAAAACTCAATATTTGGACTTAAATGCTTTTCGCAGAACAACGACGATATAATACTTTCCCTGTTCTACGAAGTGTAACGTTATCCCAAAATGCTGCAAACATACCTGGATATAGGCATTTTATGGTTTCTATCTCCATGCCCCTGATGGATCATATAAGGTCATCACGATGATAATGACATTACGATAATTTCATGTTGGTGTAAACGAAACCCAGAGATTTGATGATGCCAATTGAAAGGCTTAGTGAAATATGGCATTGAAAGTGTTAGGGCCTGTGCTGACTGTAGAATGGTTTTTGAGTTTACTATTTTCAGTATTATAAACAAAGCACGAGCTTTTCAAGGAAGGATTTTCTGAAAAAAACAAGTATTTTTAAATCTTCAGCTTAAAAAGTAAAACAGTTATAAAATTAGAGCAAAAATTTTAAAGTAATAATATTATGCTTTTTCATTTGAATTTATTAAAGTTAAACTAAGGTATCTCCTACGCAAAACAGATGTTCAAATATAAATTTACTATCAAACCATAAATAAAAAAAAGTCTCAAGTATCAAAGTAAAATCGTAAAGAAAATCCCATTCATATAAAATGAAAATGTATTAAACGCCCAAAATAATTATCGATTTTTTTAAAGTCTTTTGTATATGAGAAAACTCATGTGTCGGAAACCTTTTATTTATTCTTGATTTCAGTTTTTTTTAATTTGTCTAAATAAAAAAAAGTATGAATTGACTTTTTATATGTAAATTTAGAAATGGTTACAGTTAATTTTAAAAGGAATGTAAAACTAAAATAAATAAAAATCCGACAATTTTTATTTGATTTTTTCTCGTTTCCAGAGCTTTCAAACTCATTAATTATATATCAACAGTTCATGATTCATTTTAAAAGTATGTTGAATAAATAACAACATAAGAATTGAAATAAAATAATACCTCATACTGGTATTTTCATGTGATTTAAAAAAAAATTACACGATTGGTGGGATTTTAATTTAATTTAATTTACCTAATGTCTTACGGCAGTCGACCTTCGTGGAACGAATGCACGAAGAAACCCTTACAAAAAATATATACTCATACTGTAAATGCTTATGGAAGGTACGAGTAAATGTTAGAAGAAGACCAAGGAAAGTGTGGTTGAATCAAATACATGATATTTTAACCCTACAAGGCGCGATTTTTTTTATTTCAAAAATAAAAATATATTTATGCATTAAATATGTACTGGAACATGAAAAATACAATAAAACTTTTTTTTGTTTTATGTTTATTTATATTTAAAAAAAAAAGAGTAATGTTCATATATGAATCACTGCGCATTTGTTAGTTAATTATATTGTAGTATATAATGATATAAATGAAATTATATATTTTACTTAACTTATTTTACACATATGTACTTAAGAATAAAATTAAAAAAAATAAGCTTTCCTTGATCACCAATAATAAAGTAATTTGATTGCAAACTGAAACAAATCACAAAAGTTATCTACGCGCAACAAGTCAAACTTCAACTGCCAAATTGACCGGTAAAACCGTTTTCTATTAAACCTATGTGGTTTTAAACAATGGAGATTATTGTATCACATTTGTAACAGCGCGTGAGTCATTGTTTATACCACTCAACACAAAAATATTTAGAAAAACTTTGGTTGATTCAGATGTGCATCATTGCGCACTGTGGGGTTAAAAGAAGAAATTATAAAAAGTTTGTAAAAAATACATTACAAATAATATATATCAAATTTTAAATATGTAAGGCTGCAACTGAGACCCTAAATAAAATTGAAAGTACGAGTATATGACTATAAATTTAAAACCTCATGGTGTCAAACACTACATAAATTGTTTTATTTCTCTTCCATCAATTTTTTTAACAATGCTGTGGGAAGCTTAAGCTAGCGCGCTTGTTTATTATTTTCATACGAAACAGTCATAATAGATTAATTCACCATATAAAGAAAGATTTCTCATTAAATAAACTTATGCGCTGTTACTTCGATCAAATTTGATTCAATAGGCTTTATGTATTTGCGTGCATCGTTTCAATCTTATTATCTCTTTTTAGTTATTATAATATTGTAATTCACGTTGAGGTTTCCTGCTCACCGTTTCACTTAAAATCCCGAGGTTTTCCTGAAAGAAATTTAAGCTTACCAGATAGTTGATAATAACGATGAATTAGTTTTTAGTTAGTGTGAGGACTATATTTTTTTATTAGAAACACAGTTAAATAGAGGGCGGAGTTATCGCGATGTAAACGAAATAAATCCTCTAAAAGGCATTCAGGATAAATTGCATAAGTATACGTCCTCGGTACTATAAATTCTCGATATGTCATATTTTATAAATCGCGTGTCCAGATCGATGACTCACCAAGTTGTTGTTTTAAAAATATAGAAATAAAATATTATAAAATACAAAACGGTAAAGGATAGGGTAATAATATCTCTTTGGCGGTCACCGCTCGGACTTCAAACCCTGTTCCGAGGTCCCAAAAACACCGCTGTTGTTGTTTTGAAATAAAGAAATAAAATATTATAAGATACAAGACGGTGAAGGATAATCTCTTTGGCGGGCACCGCCCCGACTTTAATCCTTCTGCCGAAGTCTCAAAACACCGCTTGTTATCTGGGACACCTAAGTATGATTCATAGAATCTTCCTTCTAGAATGTTATACCTAGTGCGTCTTATTTCCACGTTTTGGTGCATAATTTGTCGCCACGTGTGGCGGTACCTGTTACCAAGGGGTACGGACGGCTCTCCCTACTCCAGCATTGTCTTTAAAAGGGGGGAGCACGAGCTCCCCAGCCTCTTTTCCATTCTGGCCGCTCTGCTGGACGGATCTCTTTCACGCTCTACGCGCTGACTACGACCTGCGCTGTTCATCAGACTGGTAGCTACCAGTATTACTCGCTGCGTTTCTCTGCCGTATAAATAGACGCTTCAGGACACCATCTTCCAATTTTGGATTTGAGAAAGAGTTACTCAGAATTTAAGTAATCCAACGACCTCCTGAGATCAAAGAGGACTTGCTCCATTCCAAGCCGTTGAGCCGAGCAGCGTCACACATGGGAAGATTGTAATTTGTTAAAATTGATTTACGTAATTAAATGCGTAAAATTAAATTAGTTTGAAAAATAGGAAAAGGTGTGACATTAGTAATTTCCACCTTGTGATTGATCGCAACCTGATTTTGTAAGGATTTGATCTACCTTGAAAATAGTACTAGACCCTGAATCATCCTAGGTGTATCCACGGTCAGAGTGCTTACGTCTTGCATAAGTAGTTTTAATTTATTCACTGTTATTGTGTTTATGTGGAAAGATCTAAACCAACAAATCACGTCGTGGAAGTGTGTTTAATACAATTCTTAGCGGTATTTTAAAGGATATTACCCGAGCTACCCTTGACGTTGTATCATAAATGATAAACCTAAACATTTATTTTGAGCGAAAAACCACACAAGATAAGAAGAAGTAATTATGTACATTCCAAGTACAGAACCTTCCCCTACTAAAACCTTAAATCATTTTCAGTCAATCCACGATTTAACTAATTGATTTAACATAAAAAGGAAATGTATTCAATATAAGTAACCTTTCAAAGGTGATCCATGTTTCGTGGGATGAAAGTATTGACAAACTGTTTTAAAAGCCAAGCAGCCTTCTTAATAACAAGATATTTTTTTAAAGAATTCACTTATATATCTGTTAAATTTACTAAGTATTTACTGGTATTCTACCTTATTACAAATACTTGGTTACTTAAAACAATTATTAATACGTTCAACGTAAATACTCTTTGTGGAGAAAAACTTAATTTTCGACATGATTGGTTAAATGTCCGTAATTGATGTAAAGGTTACATATCTCAAAGTTCAGTCTCGAAATTCAGTGAAACTTCATAAACGCAAAACAGAAAGTTAATGGAAAGGTCAATTCACCAATATCTCGTACTAGCTATAAAGATATTGTATTAAAGGTGTTCCAATGTAAGAAAGTATTGTAAAATTCGAAATGTAATATTTTTATTTTACGAGTTACATACTTAAAACTTTTGCTGTGTTATTTAGTCTTAAAGTTATAAGTGCAAGTGTTTGAATACATTAAATTCAGTGATGAGCATAACAGAAAAAAAAACTGTCACAAAGTGAAGGACTAGGGTACTTGTTGTTTTTGTCAACGAAGGTAACTATGCAAGCCAATTGGTGATAGGCATGGGGCACAGAATTTCAATGTTCGCAGCTTGTATTTGACTTCATTCAACATAATGTCTCTGATAATTAATAAAAGATGTTACGTCATTTGGTTCAATCATGATGAGCATTTGTGTTTTTGAGCGGATCATTCAATCTTCTCCTTCTTCCTGGCACTGTCCTAACTCATTGCCTAGGTAGGCTATTGGGGTCGGCTCTTCTCGTTCTCAGGCTGTATATTCTTCGGTTCTGGGTGTCGCTTCCATTTAGACCGTTTCTCTACAAAATTTTTGAGCATTGAGTCATCCAAGAGTTCTTTGGTCTTCCTCTGGACGGCTGTCGGCTGTTGGGCGTATCATTCAGTGCATTCTTTTATATCTTGCCGCTGCCCATCCTACTTTCTTCTGCACTCCGACAGGTTACCAAAGATGATTTTTCTCGAAAGACTGGAGTCAACTACATATCCAGACTAATGTAGTTGAGTACATTATTAAGCTCTATTCAAAACTTCATTGTTTGATACTCTATGATATGGTACTATGGAATCTTAAAAAATTGCTTACATGAATAGGCCAAGATCAATAATTAATTCAAACTGTGGAAGTATGCGAGTTGTTCAACGTCAGTCATATAGCGTCAGACATACAATATCGTGTTATACAACTGATCATTCAATGTCAAATAAATGGCTAACATACGTTAAACTTGTTAGGTAAACCCTCGTGAATATTTCGAGTGCACGTCAACTGACTTGTTATAACCCTTAAAAAAAGGAAAAGTATCATGTTGGTGGCAAACCTCCGATAGAAATCGTTTATACTCTGTAAGACTTTTCACTTCTTCAGAAAGAAACTTGATTATCTCACCGTATTTAAATTTTAACATTTAAGAGAATCCAGCATCCGATAATTCGATGGCCGTGACCGGTGTGGTATCTGTCCATACATACTCTAGTTGATAAGGGCGGAAACTTTTTAGCCTTCGTGATGTTCATAAATTTATCTAACACATGCAAACATTCTCATGTATTGTCACTTTTCAATAACATCCTTAACTGTACCGCCGTCCCCTCATATATCGTCGAAAATGTTCTGGCTATTCCGATCCCCATTAAGTGATACTTTCCGGCAGGTAAAACTTATTGACTTTTCTAGTTCACGGCTGATCATTGTTCACAGTGTATTTTATTCTCCACGCTGTCAAAATATTGTATAATACTCATACCGTTGTTAACCTTTCCCTTCCTGTGCTAAAAAAACCGCGCGTTCCGGTGCTGTGTATTCAATACACATCAACACATGTAAAAATAGGTAAAATATTTAAAATCGGAAAAATAAGAATATTCATAGCCAATCGCTTAAATTCATTAAAATTTAAGTCAAAAGTGATAAAAATTTAAATTTTATTTCTGAAAACATGAAAAAAACATCGGCCGACGTTCACAAAATGGGCGAAGCAACCACCTCAAACGAATGCCCAAAAGCTACTGAAGCGAGAAAAGCGAGCGAACTGAGATTCTATTCTTGCGTTCCCCATATACCAAAGAAGAGGGAAAGTGATACATGAATAGCGTCACTTCCTCACCCATAGCGATTTTTTTAGAATGAATATACCTCCGTCACAAACTGACACACGTTTGTTTGTATTGGTGAATTTATTCCCGATTTTTACAAAATATCTCTGATGTGGCCGATAAGTGCTAATTATTATTATTATTTTTTCATTCAATGCGTAAATTACTGAGGAATACCTAAAACTTTAATTCAGTATTTACTATATTTAAGGAGATATTAAAGTTTTTAGAAGCAATGTGTACTGGTTACACATCACAGGGAATGAATGGTTAAGGTCGTATCAAAAACGAATAAAAAAACAAGATACCTTCAATGACTAGCGAGTTTTCCTGGTTGCCTCTCATATTTCTTTGCAATCTCCCTTTCCTTCCCAGAAGTATCGTTAACCTTGTTAAATTTTTTGTACGTTAGTATTGCTTGTTTTCCCCTCTACATCAAAAATATAAATCCTCCACTTTTAACCCAAAACTATGTATGTTAAAACAATTGCGTGCCAGTAAGAAGAGATTGTTACTTGACAATTAACCAGTTGTAAATACATTTTTGAATTATATATGCAATAAATAAACAAATGCGGGTGTTAGTGAGGATAAATACTTAAAATAACACATAAAATATTGCGCCAAATAGTTTTCCTCGAGAAGATGGTACAAGAAAAATTACTACGTATTTTTCGTCATATATGGTTACTTCTTCTCTAGGTGAGTTATTTGGTACAATATTTTCTCTGTTTTTAAAAAGTTCACATTTACATAACGTTAAAACATTTGCGAAGAAATGAATTTATATAAAATTCAAGGAACTATTTTCGTTGCTGTGAGTTTTCTCATTTTTCAACACTTTTATGCCTCAGTCCCTTCTACTTTAACGTCAGCCATTCTCACGTAATTTTAGGCTTTCAACGTACTTTTTCTTATAATTTCCCCTACTTTTAACAGTTTTTAGTCTTCATTACCAAAATGATGGCATTTTGAGTTATCTATTCAATGAATTCGAAAAGAGATATGGAACCTAAAGTGAAATTTCATAAAAATATTTTATTATTTCATCTAAAGGTTACTTTCCGTACTAATAATTTTTATTTGACTAGACCCTATCTACATCAAGTATTCTCCAATTAATATTTCAACGATTCAAAAAAAAAAACACGGG
>CATKWJ010001011.1:0-77644 GCA_949825065.1 Odontocerum albicorne
ATATATATATATATATATATATATATATATATATATATATATATATATATATATATATATACTTTGTTTATAAACGCGATTAAAAAATGTTTTCAGCACATTTATTTCTGATGGACGAGAACATATTTAGGTCAGGTCGCTTTTACTAAAAAAATTATGTATTCATCTTCCTTTATAATTTAAATCCAAACCTACACATCCCATTTACTTAAATACTAGGAAATGACATGTAAACTACTGTATTTTTTTACGTTCAGTGTTTGGGTTCGTATTTCATATGGTGGGTAGCCACCCTTAGCAAAGTTATATTTTAATTAAGAGTAAAACCTAATATTTTTTTCCTTTACATGCACGTATACAGGATAGCTGTATTTATTTAAGATAAATAAAAGAGGACTCAACGCAGTAATGGGACAATAGATAGAAACACGTGTATTGTAAATGTAATTAGTAAAATTACTAAGAAATATTTAGTTTAAGATCACAAACGTTTAATGGGCCTTTTATTTCTCTTTATACTAAATTTCTCAAATATACTGATTTCAATTTGTGGCACTTCAACAATATAAAGGTACTATAGACAAGGTACTATAGCAAGGTTACATTTTTTTATATACTTTGCTCTCAGATATATTAAGTCGACAAGGAAATGTATTTCAATTAATAGATTCACGTAAATATATTAATTATCTTTCGACTTGATTGCTGCAATTGAGTGTATATTTGACTCTCTTAGGTACAATTTAACAGGTTGAAAAGAGTTATATAGACAACGGCACGTTTTATTTTACAGTAACGTCAAATTCAGAAGAATAATACTTCTGTGTCCTGAAAATCTAGAGTTTTAATTGTGTTTTTGTATTTTTAAGATCCTGAATGATAATACTCGTACGTTAGTCAGCGAGGTGCCTTCAGGAAACATGCCTAACTAAGATTGTTTTACTCCCAGAATTTAAATTGAGTAATAAATGTGGATTTGGTAAAGAGTCTGGAATATATCGATCGATCGATAGCTCGCTTAAAGTATGCAATAGGCTTCAGACATTCAAAAGGACTCTGAAGTTTACTATATTTGAGGAATATCACATAATAACGTTGGAAGATCGAACGTTTCTATAATACAGGAGTTAGATGTTATGGTACGACTCTCCTAAATACGTTTTCAGCATAAGTTGCATTTCTTTGCGAACATTTTCAAACGGGGATCAGATATCTTGGATCATATAAATCATGCCAGGAAGAAGAGGCAGTAAGATGAAGTGATCAGGCGAAGGAATTGTTTGGCGGAAGCCTGTTTACTGCAATGCAAAAGGCAAGAGACCGAAAAGAGCGTGGACGTGTCGTCGCAATCTATAAATAAACATTTAATAAATTACGACCCACAGTAATAAGAAACGACAGGGATGATGACATAGGTTCGAATTTATAGTACAACCTTAACACTGATGACTAAATTTTAACTTTTTTTGTAATGAAATTAATTATCGCGCAAATTTGTCGTGTCTTCCTTAAATTAGATTATTCACGTAGTTTCATCACGAGATAGACTCTGAATACGAATCAGGAAAGTCTAAGGAAAAAAAATAGTTTCTTGATTCTTAGAAAATATGTTTGTTTCACTTTGTGGCAGACGTGGGCAAAGCGGCTCCGATAGCCGCATGCGGTTCTTCGTTGGGTTAAGTGCGGCTCCCAATGTCTCTTATAAAAATACAGATACTTTCTCTCCCCATTATACTTACATATTCGCGATTTTCCTTTCTAAATGTTGTCAATGACAAGATGCGCAAATATGAATGCAACTGTCAAAGATGCAAGTATTGGTGTATACGTGTGTGCTGTGATTTCAATGTGTAGGGTACGCGCGCATCTCCTGCCTCTTTATATGCGCAAACCCCATTCTGCACTATTTTTATATTTTCTTATATGTGTATTTTTTATACTTTATATAGCAAATTAAGATTTGTGTAGAATATGTAATAAATTTGAATTTGTGTATTTAATAATACGTGAGAACGTGACTATGGTGTGGCTCTTTATGTTTGTTAAAATCCAGAATGTGGCCCTCGTTGGCCTCGTGTACGACCCGTCCCTGCTTTATGGTATAATGTCTATAAATTTTTAATAAAATAACTAAAACACCTATTTATTATTTTGTATTCACTACTGTTTTATTTGAGATCACAACCGGTTTAATTAATATCCGTGAAGTTTCATGAAAAGTTAGTATTTAGTAATGAATTTATGAATTTAGTTTAGTAATTTAGCTATGTAATAATTTAGTAATTTAGCTATGAATTTGAGTCATAATCAGATGTACGTCGAGTGATAGTTGGCTGATTGAAGAAATAAATATAATTTATACTTATTACTTTGCGTTTAATAACGCATTCTTGAACTGCAAGAGTAACTACTGCAATGGAAAACTAAAAGCCGTCACCATTAATTAAACGAAGGCCGAAATACTGGACGGAAGCGATGCAAACAATGTTTGTACCTTTTATAACGAAAATCATAATTATTATTCTAGCTTATGATTGATTATATTTTTAATGTATCACGATTCAGTAGAATGGTGGCTTTTGAATGGCTGAATGGCAAGCATTATAGGAGTACCTACCCGGAGAGCAGCCGAAAGAGGCGCATGGCTGTGCTGGCCGATAATCGGTGCCATTAGCAGCGTACTATGGGAGATGACATCATGGCTGATTATATGTAAGGTTGTATAAAATACGTTTGTCGTGTAATCAAATGTATTGACGTTAACGCCTTTTTGTAATTGAAGGCAGTATCGGCGTTAGGATTTACTGAAACTACCTTTTGCAAATTTTGTCATTGATTCGAACTAGCCCAGTATGCTTTAATTCTTTAGTTTTTTTTGCAGATTAACAAAATACCAAAAAAACGACGTCCTACTTGACAAGACACGTGTTTTCTTACTCAGGGAATACGGCTTCAATTCCCGTTGGTAACTAATTTAGTTTTTTCAAAATAAGTCCGGTTTACACATAAGGCCTGTTTAATGTTTTTCTAGACGGTTCGAAGAGTTTACCACATAGCAAGAATCTATCAACCAAGTGTTATTGTCATTAACGGATATAAGTATAATTCAATCTAATACGAAACAACGATATAAATTTTTTTTAGTCGTCATTGTTTTTATCGTCCTGGCAGTTCCATGTTTATTTCTTTAACAGTCTTCTCCCTGGCTCCATCCCAACTCACTGTCTGCGAAGACTGTTGGGGTCAGCTCTCCTCGTCCTCAGGTTGTATGCTCTTCTGTCCCGGACTACGTCCCCCAGGCCGTGCCTCTGCATCAGGTTATCTTTTTGCACCACCCATGAATTCTTTGGTATTCCTCTGGTTGTTATTCGAGGAAGATCCATGAAGATTGCCTGGTTTACAATGTGATCGGGTGCTCTGCGTCCAACGTGCCCATACCATCTCAATCGCCTCTCCTCCATCTTACTGTTGATGTCTGTAACACCTAGGCTTCCACGAATGCGTGAGCTTTAACAGTCCATGTAAATATTATTGGCGGATATATTGAGAAAAACTATGAACAGTAAAAAGAAAATATTAATCTCAAGAAAAATAAGGGTTAGGGCGGTAATTGTGCTGGAGTTAAGGACACTTAATATTTTGAGATATTAATGCTTCTATGATTTCTTCTTAAATATCGATTAGGATGTATCAAATCTGATTAAACCAGGAAGATCGCTATAAAATTATATTCGTAAATGCCATCAAATGCATAAATATCATCACTCTACGCCCTTATTTATTTATTTTTATTTTTATTTTATTTTATTAGGAAAACATACAGTGTTTATGTCGGTATTATTACTCATATCAATGGGTTTCGAAACACCATTTAACAGTTTTCGCATATGGTAAATATTTCGCTTATTTGGGATAAGAAGAATAGATGTATGAATGAACACTGTATTTTTCTCGAATTCATTAATTGTGGGTGTTATAAAAGGTCTTTCAAATTGAGCGTTTTTTTTTTCTTTCGATAAAACACAGATGGTGTCGCAAACTTGCCTGAGTCTTGTGACATTTGAGAAGTGTAATGTATGATATTTATAAAAATGGAGTCGTATACAATACAACAACGCGTTCAAATTGTTGAATTATTTTATCATATGTATTGTAATTTACGGAAACGGTGGTGTTAATTGGCCACCAAGATCATGTGATCTGACACCGTTGGACTATTTTCTCTGGGGTTACGTGAAAAATCAGGTCTATAAGAATGACCCCTAATCAATTCCATAGCTGAAGAACGAAATAATTCACGTTATTGGTGAGTTAGAACCGCAATGATGCCAAAATATCAACGAAAATTTTGACAAAAGAGTGGACATCTGTGGAACTGCCAGAGAGGGACATTTGGCTGATATTGTTTTTTTGTGTTTAAATATCATACATTATAATTCAATGACCAATAAAAAGTTTTTTGAAATCAAAGCAAATTATGTGCTTTATTCAAGAATTAAAAAAAATTGAATTAAAAAACCCGCTCAATTTGAAAGACCCTTTATGTACAAGCTTTTAGTCTCTACAATTGCTTATGAGGTTAAATCATATTTAAATTAATTTATTGATTCTACCTTTGATACTGGTATCTTATAAAAAGTTTTCTTATCCTATTTACTCATTCCATACTTCTTCATACACTTTTCTGTTCTTTATCATGCATCTATCTCTTGAATACACGAAAGGTGGCACCGCAATAATACTATGCTCTATCGTGTTAAAAGGTTTTGAAATAAATTTACTGTCAGCAGATTTATGAGAGCATCGTGATAAATATTTTCTGGAAAACGACGAACGACTTTATTTTTTTTAATTGTCGAATTAAACAACACAAACTAATATTTATATATGGATTCCATATATTTTTATCCATGAAGGTGGCATTAATACTGTGGGCTAAAAATTGACGTGTTAGATAGAGAAAAAAGGAGCACATTGAGGTTAAGGGTTAGACATGTCGAATTGATGGGTGACAAAAGACTGACTATTTCAATTAACGATTATTATTATTATTATTACACATGACAAGAAATATACATAATTTGCAAAAAAACAACAGGTAATTTAATTTAGACATACATTATTTTAATGGACCTTTGTTTGTCGCCTTTCATTTGTCGTATCCCCAGTAAACTAGGCTTTTGCCTGTATCTCACTGAGGATGTTTAGCATGAAAAAATAAATCGATACTTCTTTCCGATTTTTGATTACACAAAAAACAAAACCCCGTTGCACGTTCTCATCAACCTGACAAACAGTGACACTCAATTACAACTGGAAACATCATGCGGAATCAAACTCTTCACACATCATCACTCCAGAAAGACCAAACTTGTTCATCCCATAATATACCGCACACAATCATAAGAATAAAAACAAAAACAAAAGTAAAACCAAAAAGGAACCCAAATAGAAACAAAAATAAAACCGAAAATGTTCATCCCATAATATACCGCACACAATCATAAGAATACAAATTAACACAAAAATATAACGATATAAGTGGGAGTCGTAGCAAAGATTTTTCGAGAAATTAATGGTTGAATAAAAATATTTATTTGAAAAAACAGACGGAGCCGTATGTATGGGGAAGAGTAAAATAAAAAATATCGGGATAGGAATGTTTGACGTTTAATCATTTCTGCCTACCCCAATAGAGGAATGGTATTTGAAATAAAACGATATTTAAGTAATTGAGTTTGTATTGTGTTATTTTAAACGTATTTTTATGCGGCAACCTCTTCCAGCCAACTAGAATTTTGTTAAATGAGCCTTAAGTGAAAACTAAAATTGATCATTTTTTAAAATATCTTTCTTCAGAAATTGAACCCGTAACCGACGAACTGGCATACAGGCGTCAGACCAACTAGGTCACAGATATGTCAGATAAATTAATGACAATAACTTTCTTCTATCCAAAGAAACGTGTTACCTGCTGTATTATTGTGGACAGTGTTTTCTAAAAATTTAAAATATGTTTTCTCCAAATTGGTTTTCTCAATATTGAAAAATATTCAAATCACAATTTGAGTAAGAAAACAATATTAGTTTATTTTGTTCAATTCGACTCTGGCAGATGCTTTTGTAGAGGTCGTTTGATGTCCACGATTCACGTTTTATATGTCGGCCCAACTTTACAACACCGCCTCGGGGCATGGAGGAGAGAATGTCAAATGTCTTTATGCCCGTCCAATTATATTGTAAAAAAACTATATAATTACATGGGCAGCGGGCACTGTCGTATTCCTCGGCGCACTGAAAGTATTTTTGATGACAGATGATGATGATTCTTTGACCGGTAAGCGAGATAATAATAAATTATTGCACAAACGCTAAAAGCGGATTTTTGCAACGAAGGAACAACGGGTCCATTCCACACAAGTTCTACTTTCACATATTTCGTTAATATTATATTATATAGGATGTGAGGCGTTGGGATTTTATGATAACAAATGTAATTCTAGTGAGACAAAATTTATGAACATTTCAATGAACTTAATATTATGTTTATTTTTTTTCCACTTTGCACTGATTTCTTATTTTACGCAAAAAGGGGTTTACTTCTAATTAGCTTATTCGCAAGGAAGAATATCTACTAAGAGTTTTTTTATACTGCTAGACGATGCCGAGAATATATCAATAGTGTCTTTCAGTTGGTTCAATAACTCTATACCACGCGAGACTGAGTGGTTAGCCATTTTATTCGTTCTGTAAGTTTGTATGTAGAACAGATGGTGATTCCTTGATTTATAATATTTATCAAGGTCATTTAAACTTAGTGTTTTTAGTATCGTGGAATATTTAAAACAGTCTTGAAAACCCTTTAGTAGGAATATCGCAATGGATTGTTGCCTTCATGTTCTACAGTTGCACATCGTGAGAAGTTCGACATGAGTACGTGGGTCAAATACGATGTGAGTTAAGGCTCATTATGTAGATGAAGATCTTCAGCACCAACTGCAATTGGCAGAGGTCAGTAAAGAAGTTGGTTTAAAAATGAATATATCAAAAACCAAATATACGATGCTTAACAGCTTAACTACCCCACAACCAATAAACGTAGATGGAAAACCGCTCGAACTTGTCCAGGAATATGTGTATCTGGGCCAACTTATTTCCTTTGTAGGTGGCATATCGGAGGAAATAGCACGAATGACAAAACTAGCGTGGAGCTCATTTGGACGTTTGAACATCTTCAAAAGTAATCTCCCAATATTCTTGAAGCGAAGGGTTTACACCCATTGTAGTCTCTCAATACTTACGTATGGCTGCGAGACATGGACGCTCACAGTAAAGAACACACAAAAACTCCAGACCGCACAAAGGGGCATGGAGAGATGCATGTTGGGATATACTAAAAGGGACAGTAAACGAAACCCCTGGATTCGCAATATAACAAAGGTAGAATACGTTATAAAGGTGTGCAAAAAAAATTAAGTGGCAATGGGCAGGAAAATTAGCTAGAATGTCAGACTCCCGATGGACATCTGAAATAATCCAATGGTACCCAAGATGCATAAAGAGGCCCAGAAGAAGACCGAAGGTACGCTGGATATATGAGATCAGGAAGCATGGCAGCAGCACATGGCATCAACGAGCAAAAAACCAAACTATTTGGAGTCAACTTGGGGAGACCTTCATCCAGCAGTGGTTGACAATGGTGATGTAGATGAAGACTGGGGGAGTTAAAACAGATTTAAGGACCCAATAAAACAGTGCTCAAATCAGTATCTAGAGTTAGACACCCAGTGGAAAAGACTTGCACTTTGTAGACTGTGCTGAAGATAATAATGTTATCATGCTGATACTTGTATATGTTACATAACATATATAGCATCGCATCATTTGTCTGCTGGAGTAAGCAACGATAAAAGTGCACAAAATTTTCCTTTCACGACATACTTCCCTTCTCTCTGCTACATCCATACATCTTGAAATACACTTTCTTCTTTATTTTTAACCCCTTATTTTCATTATTATAAATTTTCATTCACTTAGTGCAGCCATACTTTCACGTTGATACCAGTCAAAAATTGTTATATTTCACCCAAATCATCAATGTGAACATTTTCAGCGAACCACGCCCCCACAATAATGCAACGGTCATATGCTACGGCTTGATAAATATAATACAATGCTCATCATCATGCAGCTCTTAACAGTCCACTGAAGAACAGAGACCTTTCCTCTTTTCTATTCTTCATAGTGTTGTACATCCCTTACTTACTAGCCCTTTGTATACTACTTGAAATCATTCATCCATCTTGTTGAACGTCCTAGTGCCCTAGGAAAGGCTTTTAACCTCTAAACCAATACATGTTTGATCGATCTATCATTTGGCATACGAGAAATAGATTGCTTCAGATGGGCAATCCTTTCCACAATGCCCCACACTGTATGTTACGTATTTTGCTACACATTTATTTGTTTATTTTTCAATCTTTAAATTTTATTCCAAGTGTATTCCATTTAAACAATATACTTACAATGTAATACAGTTTATCTCTAATTTTGATTGATATGTTTTATGGCCATCAATATTAAAATATTCAAGGGTCCCCTTGATCGTGAATATTTGCGATCGATAATTCGGTTAAGCGGTGCCCACATAAATCTGAAAGATGTGGTAATTGGCATTATAAAGAATGTGGGTTTGTATAATATATATTATGGCGTATAACGGTCACATATTTATATCACATACGTCAATCCAGTTAACACCATTAACAGAATAATTGGAAGATATATGCCGAAGATTATTTATTGTATTCAATCAATAGTTATCAATAATTATTTTACGATTAATTTATACTACGTTAGTAAAATTAGTAATGAAAATTGTCGGTTTACATTATTGATACGAGAAATGATTAATTACTGTATTCAATTATTTATAAACTTATTTATTTATTGTAGTATTCATTACGGGCAAAAGGTGGACATGATAAGGTTCGCTGACGATATTGCTATGGTTGCTGAAAGTGAAGAGGAACTACAAGAGGCCTTAACAACTATGGAAAGCATTCTTCAAAATAACTACAGTATGAAGATAAATAAAGACAAAACAAAGCTGCTGACTGTAGGCCGAGCGCAGCACCAGATGAGAATAGTGATGTCGGGTAAACCACTAAAGAACACCAAGGAGTTTGTCTACCTCGGGAGCAAAATAACATGGGACGGTCGGTCCAAGAGCGAGGTCGACAGCCGTATACATCAGGCTAGACTTGCATTTAATAAAAGGTCGAAAATAATAGAATCAAATAATATAGACCTTAAACTGAGAATACTCCTCATCAAGACCTATGTATGGAGTATCTTGATGTACGGCTGCGAGACATGGTGCCTATCCGAAAGAGATAGACGAAGACTGGAGGCTTTTGAGATGTGGTCCTATAGAAGACTATTAGGAATTTCCTGGAGAGACCGCATCACAAATGAAGAGGTTCTCCAACGAATCGAAGGAGGAAGGCACCTGCTCAGGATCCTGTCCGAAAGGCGTGCAAGATGGATCGGGCATATAATACGACAAGAGGGCCTCTTGCATGCCATAATGGAGGGCATGACCGAGGGGACAAACTCTAGGGGACGCCCACGCCGAGAGTACCTGGATGACCTGTTGGTGGACGTGCGCTGCTCAACATACACAGACTTAAAAAGAGCCGCACAGGACAGGGGGGAATGGAGGAGAAGAGTTCAAATTGCTGCAAACCAGTCTTAGGACTGCAACCACGGAACGGAAAGTATTCATTATTTATGTAGTATTTTATTATAGAATTCTAATGTTAAGAAAATAATTTATTCATGAAAGTACAAAATTATTTATAAATTAATTTATTACTAAAAATATTCAATGATTTATGAAGTAATTTATTGACAGTGATAGGATGTGCTCCAGTCAACAACGAAACTGATAAAAACAATGAAAAATGTTGAAACCGATTGACGCATATATATCATCACGCCCCTATCCGGGGTAGGCAGAGACGACAGCGTATCAGACTTTCCTAGTTCGATGAATATATTTCGCCTCTACCACATCCATACACCTTTTCATACATATCTTACTATTTATTTTACTTCTATTATTTCCTTCTTTAGAAATATCATTCACTTGATGATGAAAAACTTAGAGATGAAAAGGCAATTTATTGAGTGTAGTGATAAACTTTTCGGAAAAAAATATCTTAGAAAGAGTGAGAATAATAATTGAAAAGAAAATGTGGGGTGTTCAGGGTGTCTTTTTAAGTGGATGGTAAAAGATCTTTCAAATTGAGCAGTTTTTTTTATTCTTTTTTTTTATTCTTTTTTTTTATTCTTGAATAAAACATACAATTTGCTTTCATTTTAATTTTTCAAGCTTTGATTTCAAAAAACTTTTTATTGGTCATTGAAATATAATGTATGAAATTTAATCACAAAAAACAATATCCGCCAAATGTCCAACTCTTGCAGCTCCACAGATGTCCACTCTTTTGTCAAATTTTTCGATGACATTTTGGCACGATTGCGGTTCTAACTCACCCACAACGCGAATAATTTCATCCTTCAGCTCAGGAAATGATTGGGGTTATTCTTATAGACCTGGTTTTTCACGTAACCCCAGAGAAAATATTCCAATGGTGTCAGATCACATGATCTTGGTGGCCAAATAACATCACCGTTTCCGGAGGTTACAATACATAAAATAATTCAACAATTTGAACGCGTTATTGTATTGTATACGACTCCATTTTTATAAATGCCATACATTACACTTCTCAAATGTCACAAGATCCAGGCAAGTTCGAGACGCCATCTGTGTTTTATCCAAGAATTTAAAAAACCGCTCAACTTGAAAGACTTTACTTCGGTCAGATTTTATTCTTTGCATATGCATGTGGAAAATATATATATAACCAAAAAAATGCACACACCAAGGATATGTTATGTCACCCTTGTGTTTTAATATTTACTCCGATTCACGTGTAAGGACCTATAGAAGTAAATATGTGGCCTACTACTATCGAATAGGGATATGTGTGGATTACTGTGACTAATGAAAGATTATAACAATTTGAAGATTTCTATTTAGGTAGTATTTTCTCAGAATAAAATAAATAAATAAATATAGGTTTATTGATAGCAACATAGTATGTACATAATATATTTAAATACACTTCAAAAACACATAAATTGCAGAAAATACATTAAAGACAGAAGCTATCAAAAGGTTTGGGCTCATCTAATAACATCACCTCGGCCAAGATACCCCCCACCAATATAGGGCAAGCCCAGCCACGGGGACACCAGATGTTTTTCAGCCCACTGCCCACAGCCCACACCCAGAATACTATTGGACAGCATATAATGATAAGAAATAAAGTCTATGGGACACTAAAACATATATAATCGAATGATACAATATCAAAATCAGCCATGATAGTTTACAATAGTATTTTGGAACCAACTTTGATATCATAGTATAAATAGTCCAAAACCCATACGATGGTTGTCGTCAAAGAAAGAATACGAGAATTGAATTTTGAATACAAGAGAGCGAGAGAGGAATACTTGGATTATCTCCGAAAGTATTTCGAAATTTGAATCTCGGTGGGTCCGTGATACTGAACGAATTTTTAATACCTAGCTAACAATTTTGAACCGGTGTAAAAGGGGACGATGTATAAATGATATACTCGTATATAAACAAATTTTACATTTATGAATATGTATTTTCATAAATGTAGAATTTGTTTTATTTCCGTGAATATTTCACGGGTTGCAACTAGTATCTTATAATTAATACTCCGTGTCTTACAGCACTTTCAGTTCAATATTTCGTTTACTTAGAAAATAAATATTTTTTTATTTTTTATCTCATCAAGCACAGAATCATTTACTCAGAAGTATTTTTAGGAATAAAAATAAAAAGTTTTTTTGGTTTTCAGTAAACATTCCCGATTTTCCTTTACTTTCCGCATACCCTTCCTTTTTCTTTTGAGGGATGATATCTTCCTTTAATAACGGTAATAGTGAATCGTGGACGGTAATAGAGAATCGTGGACGGTAATAGAGAATCGTGGAAGGTAATAGAGAATCGTGGACGGTAATAGTAAATCGTGGACGGTAATAGTGAATCTAACTCACGGTAATAGTGAATCGTGGACGGTAATAGTGAATCTAACTCACGGTAATAGTGAATCGTGGACGTGGAACAATACGTACACTAAGAAAAATACATGGTTGCAATTTTTGATAGAATACGGAATGAAGTAATTAGGGATAATTATGAACTTAATACCTACATGGAATAAATTAATAAAGAAACACTAACGATACGATATTTTATTGCATTTAGCTTATGACAATAATTTTACATTTCCGCTTAAAAATATTATTTTCAATACAATACTCGTAATATTATACATACATAAATACTAACACACAATATTGTTTTTAGAGTAGGCAAACACGATAGATCTCCACTCCTTTATATCTATGCACACAACTCTAGCCTCATCCACACAAAACATCTTGTCATGAATGCTCTTTTGATTCTTATAGGTGTTATCTTACCGTAAGTTTAAATTTATTTATCCATCTTTGTTACATATGCTGAATATGTTATATGTTCTTCAAACTTTTTATTTTTCTCCAAATATTTTTTTTTCTATTATTTTATCGTTCTACCACGTCCATGTCCTAGATTTATTTAAGACAATTAAATTTATTTTACAAATCATTCCTTATTCTCTGTGTGATTTATTTCTTAATTCTACTTATAACATCCGTCTCTAACAGTTATCTTTCATCCGATCATTTATAATTATCATGCATTGTGACGCTAGATAAATTTCACATGGTATTATAATTAATAGTGTTTGAAAATGCATGGCCAAAAAAATATAAGAAAAATAATCAAACATTATTCGTCTCTTTCAAATGAAAATTTCAACATTCATTTTACTTAAATTATATTAGAATAATTGTAATTTCTTATTCAAAATAGTAATTTCTTTTAAAAAAAATATTATTTTTTTTTAAATACTTTAATATTATTTTTATTTATTTCATAATTTTATACATGACGATATCTTATCGAATATATCGTCAATTTATATGTTTCATAAGGCATTGCGTTTTTTCCTTTGATATCGGACTGTTACAAACTACTTTTGATACTTTTGATATCGGACTGTTACAAACTACTCAGTTTTATAATGAGAATATCAAGAGAATTTTACAGCACAGATATCCTCCGAAACTTACATAGTTATCTATTTAGAACCAAATTAGAATATGCATCTACGGTTTGGGCTCCTCATTAGCTCAAATATAAAAAAAATATAGATCAAATACAAAAAAAAAGTCCTCAGATATCTATGGTACAGAACAAAGGGCGATTACCCAAAATATGCTCATCCTGCCGAACTTCTCACGGTGTGTAACTATAGAAGCCTCGAAACAAGAAGGCAAGAATCCATTGCGATATTCCTAATAAACGTTTTCCAAGGTTCCTTTAACTGTCCCGCGATTCTAGAAGCACTTAGTGTATATGTACCCAATAAATATATCCGTGCAAGGAATCACCCTCTGTTCTACATACCAACTAACAGGACGAATATCATGACTAAACACTCAGTCACGCGTGGTATAGAGATATTGAACCAACTGAATGACGCTGTTAATAATATATATTCTCGGTAACGTCTAGCAGTATGAGAAGAATCCGGGCTGATATTATTCCTAACGAATAAGCTAACGCTAGAAGCAGACCCTCTTTGTGTAACAGGAGAAATCCGTGCAGATAAAAAAATAATAATAATAATCTCTCGGGTCTATCTGTCCACCTCTCTGTACTTTGGGTCGGTCGGAGTGCTGCTGTCACAGATAACTCTGTTATGATCTTGGCTAGTGCATCGGCCAAGTTGTCTACTTCTGTCTCGTTTTCCTGTACATTTTCCATTGACACGAACTTTTCTAACTCTCATCTGCTCTGCGCACTACATCCCAAAATATATGGAGTCAAATCGTTGTCTACCTGTTCTGAATTGCGAATAATGAAGTGTTTAATCGAGAGCAATTTGTATTATTTGCGACTGAGGTCTATAAATTAAAAAAAAAAAACTCGTGTCATCAAGAGAAAACCGATAACGGATTGAAAAATTGAACTGAGTATTGCCGATTTAGAAATCAAATAAATATAAGCGCTATCAAATGTTTATACCATTTTAACAAATTAATTTCATCGTTATCTATCTCACGAGTTGCAGTAACAAGTTTGACCAGTCAATCATTTTAAGAGGAAAAACAGAAATTGCAGAATATGCATAGGAAAGATAAGAGAGTTGAGGTGTAATTATGTGCAGATAAGGATATACGATTGAGGTCAGGCATTAGGAATAAGATAATTTTGTCAACTATCTTTATTTATAAATCAACAGTGTCTTGTAGTGCCGAACGTAAGGTCAAATTAAACGTTGGGTGACTGCCCAAGCAGGAAACCATATACGCACCACGGTCAAAAAACCGATCACGTCTTTGAGCAGAAAATATTTTAAGATATTATATATTCTCTACTAGATTTTTGAAGCCAGAGCAACGCACCCGTTTATATCTCTAACTCTAAATGGTCCATTAATCACTTTCCATTTCATCCACAATAAACTATTAATTCTTAATCCTAGCCTTGGAATGTCTTCATCAATCAGTTTCAATATTTTATTTGTGGAAATATTTTACAAGGAACAAGAAATTCATACGATAGTAATGCAATTTTAACTCAAATAAAATATTTTAAATCGCTTTTGCGAATACATAAATGATAATTTTATTTTATGAATTTGTATTAAACACTTAAATGTAAAAATAGTCTAGCGGGTTTATTGCCAGGCAGAAATCTCTTCCAGCCAACCAAATAAACGTAAATAAGGCAAGTTGTATAGTCGGAAAAAATATTCAAATGATTATTCGTCTTTATGAAATTTATGAACGTACACATATTAAAGTAAAAGTGAGATATCATTTATAAAAAGGAAAAGGAAAGGACTGTGGAGAGGTAAGAAAAAACATGAATGAAACACGTTGCATTACTGACTAGTAATCAAAAGTCTTTTCAGTCACTTTTTAAAGCATGGCAAGCACGGAGTGAGTCTGACGGTGAATTGTAACTGGTTCCAGGAGTCTCACCGCATGAACAGTAAAGGACGATATAAAAAAAAGACGACCGATTCTAATGTGAAATGTTAGGAAAAAAAATATATTTTCATGTTGAGGAGACGCTAATGGGTTCAAACTTGGTCGATAAAAGGCATCGACTCTTGAATTTTTTTGATTTACTAAAATTACTGTTAACTCAGATGACCTACTTGATAAGACGCTTGACTGCCATTCGAAAATTTCAAGTTCGATTCCTAAAGGTTCGATTCCTACCAAAAAAAAATTGTCCCTGTTTAATAATACACGCTCGCGTTAGACTGGTTGTTCGCGCGCAGAACTTGACACTGAAGCGAGTGTCGCTGTCTCTTACATGCGGAGGTTTATTGCCAATACGTACAGTGACGAACCACGAGTTTCATGCTTGCTCCAGCAGTTCTTAATCCAACGGTTCGGTTTATGGTACTGAATACTAAGTTTTTCGACTCTTCCACATCCACACATCTTATTATACAGCTCCAACGATTTCTCTTCCTTCTTACTTTTCCTTTTATAAAAACATTATTTTCTTGATCAAACCATATTTTCCTCTACCACATCTTTACTAACATTTGTACTGTTTTGTAAGTCTTTCATCATTCGTTCGTTCCATTTTTAGTCTAGTTCCGTGTCTAATTTTTTCCAGAGTACTCTTTTTAAGTTACTTAACGCGTAACGTTAAATTCACACTCATCCCTAATTACTCCATTCTGTATTCTGTCATACATTGTCACCCCACATATTCTTCTAAATGCACGCATTTCCAAAATATTTATTAGGCTTTTTTCAGTCACCATCCACGTCCACGTTTCACTTCCATGCAACAATGATGATACAAAAACACTTCACTTTTATTATTTTGTGTACATGTTTTAACTTGATACATCTGGCGGGCTTATTGCTATACCTACCAATGGTGTGGACCATGATCTTTGCAAATTCTGATACTGTGTGATTGAAGTACAAATATTTTAGTTCCCCATTAACTTAGTTTCCTATCGCTCCTCGCCGATCAATATCCTTCAAAACTGTTCCATTATCTGAGAAAATACTACCTGAATATCAGAAATCTTCAACTTTAACAGCAGCTTAAGTTCTAGATTTCAAAAAGTCAAGCAAGTTTTCAGTACTTTTGTAGAAAACTTCTTATGCGACAAAACTATTCTTTGACGTTACTAGATTTAAAAAGTTATTTACTCCAAAGATGTATCAGACTGAATGGAGATCCCTTTACAAATTATTGGATCGATTTTCCGAGTGGAAGTTATTGGTACGCATACAACAGGGCAAAGGAACAAAAAATTGAAGCTATCATAGTAATAAGTAGCTTACAATAGAATAACCATCCCGGGCCACTGTGTGTTGCTAGTTTTCCGAATTCAATCGTGTTCATAGTTTGCTCCAGGACTAATTTCGTGAATGTCGTCCAAAATCATTGTGCCAGAAAACATCAATGCTGTGCGTGAACTAATATTGCAAGATCGTCATATGACTTATCGTGAGATTGAGGCATGTTTGGGCATTATTTCCATTTGCATACATTCAATATTGCATGAACATTTGGCCGTCAAAAAGAATTGTTTGCGTTGGATACCGCATAGTTTGACAATCACTCAAAAAAGGCTCGTGTCGATTGGTCCAAAAAAATGTTGAAAAAATTCGATCGCGTTGCTTCAAAAGACGTCTATAAGATTGTGACAGGCGACAAATCAAGGATCTATGCATATGAGCCAGAAACTAAACAGCAGTCGACTGTATGGGTCTTTCAAGACGAGCCAAATCCAACAAAAGTTGTTCACGCACAAAGCACTTCGAAACAAATGGTGGCTTGTTTCTTCGGTATAAATGATCATGTCGCAACAGTGCCTTTAGTGGAACGTCGTACGGTCAATTTTTAACGGTACACCACCATTTGTTTGCCAGAAGTGTTCGGAGAAATGAGGAAAACCAACCGCCGAAGATGGATCATTTTCCACCACGACAATGCGAGCTCTCACACATCGGCTCAAACAAGTGACTTTTTGAGCACTCAAAACATCGAATTGATGGGTCATCCGCCGTGCAGCCCTGATTTGGCACCCAATGACTTCTTTCTTTTTATTCCCGAATATCAAAAACAAATTGCGAGGTCAACGTTTTTCGACGCCTGAAGAAGCGGTTGATGCGTTCAAAACGCATGTTTTGAAGTTACCTCATTCGGAGTGGAAGTGCCTCGAAAATTGGTTCAAACGCATGCAAAAGTGTATTGATCTTCATGGAGAGTATTTTGAAAAACAATAAAGCCTATCCGATGATAAATATTTGTTTTTACTTGTCTGTCACAAAACTTAAGAAACAACCCACGTATTTTGCATGGAATGACATATTGGTTTGTATTAACCATTAGACCACAAGCACTGACTCAAGACACAGCGTAATTATAATTGAATGCGCTGTCATTAAACCCATCTCTCAGATTATTTCTTGAAAGTTCACATTCTCACTGTTTTGCATGGAAAGCAGCACACGCTGCCGTTGGTAGAGACGAGAGACGTCTCATCAGATCTTATCTTCTCGTAGGTCCTTCATTACCAGTTTATCAGGGCTGAAGCGTGACCGTCTGATGACAGTTCTGCATTAGAATATATTTTAGATTAGATTGAGGATTATCTTCTTGTTTAGTATACGCATACTTATTTCACTTAACTTAAGTTTAATTTATGTAAAAAAATACTAATGATTGAGGTGCATGGCCACGCGGTAACGCATTGGACTTCCGTCCGGAAGGTCGTCGGTTCGAACCCCACGCTGTGCTACTCCCCTCGAACGACCCAGACACTTTTTCCGCCTAGTGTTCGAGAGTATAAAGATACATATTACTTTGGTCATATCTATTCTTTTAAAAAAAATTATATCGTTGTATCAAAGATGAAATATAATTAATACTTTTAAGTATGGAAAGCTTGTCTCAAAAGTTTTTTCCCAGAAATTTTCTTAATTATTGACAATCTTCGTGACCTACAATCCAATCATGCCGTATCCTTGTCGGGGTAGGCAGAGAGGACAGAGTGCCAGAGGACAGATCGCGATACATATCTTTCACTTCTTCTACAGATGTACAGTTTCTCAGACTTTTTAAATTTCCTTCATTCAAAACATCATTCAGTTCATCAAATTATACTTTCATTGGTCTCCCTCTAATATGCATTTCCGTTTCATTTTCCTTAAAAGTGTTATATAAATTGATTTCTGTAGTCATGCATACACACCATCACACTGTTGAAGTAGGCAGAGATGAGTGCCAGACTTTCCTATCTCCTCATACAGCTCCTATGATTTCTCTTATTTCTTACGAAATAACTGTATCGGATGTACGAAAAAAAAAACTATGATTTGTTTGTAACACATATGTAAAAATATGATACCGTGTACCTATTGTGATGAAATGTTCCTTATGCGTGGCCTTTGCAATAGTTTCTATGAAAAGTCGGTCGGCCAATGCAGGCAAAAAACGCGCGAGATACATAGTATCTAGCAAGCCATGACGGCATACACGGGCAAATAAAGGAGCTTACGATGAGCGATTGGATGTACATAAGGAACGAAAATTGATAAAAATACACCGTCACTGACACCTCCACCGGCAGACGACAGCCTTCCTCCTTAGGCAACCGCGTATCTCCCATATTTACCATATATATGTATTGATATTTTTTTAAAAAGTCACACACGTCTCCCCACATACCTATATATATATATATATATATATATATATATATATATATATATATATATATATATATATATATATATATATATATATATATATATATATATATATATATATATATATATACACAACATTTTATGCTTTACTCACCATCACCTCGCCTCCATAATTTTTTTTCACTCACACCCATCTTATATATATAACCGTGTGTGACATCGCACATCCACAAATATATAGTAAGTATATTCGTATGTAATATTATTTATATATCATCACATGTATACAAGTATTTAACGTTCTTATTATTTCTCATAATCATTCATCAAAATTTCATAAAACTATCCTTCCCCGTCTCCTAAAAACAGGAACCAAAATATCCAAATAAAATATTATACCAGTCAGAACTTATCCGATGAAGGAGTAAGGCGTCCTACCATTGGACCGAGACTCCAAACGAGATATTCATCACTTGGTTTATAAAAATATATTCTCAGTTTCTGGAACGTCTTCTGTGTTTTCACTTACGACCAACTTATATATGCTAAAGAGGAATCCCTTCACCCTGCTACTTTTTACCGGAAAAGCACAAAGTAAACAGAAATCTCCGAGTAACGAGCGGCAGCCATCCGCCTATTTTACAGTCTTTGTACCGGTGCTGTATAATAACATTTATTTTATCCAACCATACTGGCCTTGATCTTCTTCTACTATGACACTTGATATTTGTTTTGTAAGTATATCTTCATTCATCTGTTCAATGTGTCTAAATCATCTCCGAGTGCTCATTTTCATCCCTCTTAATACATCTGCCTTTTATTCACATTCATTCCTAATCACTTCTTTCCATATGCTGTCATACATTATTATCTAATGCATTCTTCTCAGTGTACACATTTTTACAGTATTTATTCTGAACCTTAAGTATTTTTTCACTTCATGTTTCAATCCCATACACAAAATTGTTAAAGTTATTGGTTACTTGGTATTATTAAATCGTTGGAAACATTATCATTCAAATTAGTCTACCATATATAAATCATTTATGTTCTTTTAACACAATAAAAAAATCGATTATCCTGGTAAAAACGATTTATAAAATAAGCAATGACAACTTCTAAGAATGGTCTGCCTACGGCAAGACAAAAAAGATTTAGAGTGACGCATGAAACATAAAACAGATTGGCGGTTGACGTTGTTGAAAATAGTGAAAAAAAATTGTTTAATTTTACGGCGAATTAAGTGACACTTGACAGAATGAAATCGTTTTGCATTTTATTGCAATCTCTCGCACTGCACTGCTACATTTTTTGCAACTTGTTCCTCGAGAACACGCAAAGGAGGCGAATTTGAGGACCAAATCCTTGAAGGTTATACAACATACACTTTGACTGAATTGAATGTTAAATTAATAGATTAAATGAGCATAAGTTTCGGATAGTAAAAAAGATTAGGTAATTTTCAATAAAAATATAATGACCTACGTAACCTAGTTGGTAAGACGTATGACTTCTATAATGGTTCGCGAAAAAAGGCCAAAATGTGATGAAAGAGTTCGACAAGTAACAATACGCATGTGCTAGATTTATGAGAGTGTTGTAGCCTCTTACCGTGCCGTAGTATTACGTGAGATTACGAACGACTTTCATACTTATTTGAGTAGTTCTAAGTCTGAATGCAAGATTAATTGGGGCTGAAAACAATGTTGTCTTCCGGTGGCGCTCTTTAATATGTCTGAATCACCAATTTATATAAGGGGAGCACAACAAGACTGACTTCTGTTTGAACTGGTACCGAGATACAAACATTATTTTTTTTATTTCACCTGGCGAGTTTATTGCCATGTGGCAATCTCATCCAACCAACTAGAAAGATGTTTTAATGGGCTTTAAGTGAAAACCAGACTGGAATTCCATTTAAAAAAATCTGGATTCCAACCGTGAAAACCACACATTTTCTATCGATGATGCCAAATTCTTACATATCAGTAGGAACGGAAATAAATTGGACAAATTGGAGGGCCTAGAAATTTCTAGCTCAGTGCATCGAGGTGAACATCTGGCAAACACATATCTCTCAAAAATCTCCCCACTGCTGGCCGAGATCGTCTCATCCCTCCATTCCCTCTCCCTTCACCACCAGTCCTCAACCCGAATGTTAATCGTTAGAAGCGAGTATCTCGGTGCCAGTTCAAACATAATTCAGTCTTGTTTGTGCTCCCCTGAAAATGAGGTGAAACCCTTGAAACCGGTAAGGTTAAACCGCTAAGCCCTTACAAAAAAGTGGAATAAACAGTGTTTGCTAAAACAAATTACAATATCTTAAAACCTCCACAATGTTAATACCTTAACTATAAATAATTTAATAATTTACATAAGCTGATGGGTAATACGAATGCATTAATATAAATATATCTTTTCGGTGTTGTTTTCAACATATTTTTTGGAAGGACCTGTGGGTAAAATGTTCTAACCATGAGCGTATAAAAATATGTAAATAGCTTTTAAAGCACAACAATTTAAAAAGTTCGTTTTAAATGACTTTGATATCTGCTATTCCAATGCAGGTACCATAAAAAAGAAAAAAAAATACAAAATTCATGCAATTTAAATACTAAACCCTTCTTATCTCCAACCACAATGATCCCTCCAACGAAGTAAGGCATCAAACAAATAAGGCGAACACAATATTTGGTTATCTAACAGATGTGGTCTGGAAAAATAAAAACGCAGCAAAGTTCGTATCTCATGACTTATGATATTTTGTTGAAACTAGACCCGACATAATCAGAACAAAGGGACTTCTTCAAAATATTACAAACGATTGTAGAAAAATATCTCAGAGATAGGGTCAGAAACTGTCATATTCGACAGACCTGGAACACAAGAGAACATCGTCACATGGAGCAGGAAAATAAGGCGGTGCTGGCTGGACCATGTGGATAAATTGGCCTGAGACAGAATCTCATACTTAACGACACACGAGATCCTTGCAGTACATCACACACTAGGAAGATCACCTAAAAGTGGAAAGACAGCATTCTTCCTCCGAAGAATGAAAAAAGACGACTAAGAAACCTTTATTTAATTTAAAAAGTTTAGAATATTTCGTTTATATAAATTCATATGTATTTTATATTGAAGATATAACAATTGCATAATTATTTAATCCTCATTTTTTTGTCCAGCTTAAAAATTTCCTGTTATTACACAAGAAACACAAAACAAAAACGAAGAGACGGAAGCAGATAGTAGGAGCCATGGAGTGCCATACATGTCGAGAGCTTTTTAAGCCGACCTTCAGCCTGTATAAGACATCAACACTTGTTTGAAAAATTATTGTGTCTGTTAATCAGAATCGAGATAATAAACACTCATATTAAATTTTTCTCTTAAAACTTGTAATAATCCGTCAAATATGTCCAAAATCAATAATTATTTTTTCTCATTTTTTCATTTTGCTTGCATTTGAGTTACTTCATGTTGCCGTCGTGTTGCTGCTACTCTGGGGTTCGCTTGCTCGTTATGATTAAAGCGATCGTCTCTTTTTTAGCATATGTAGCTCTTTTGCAGCCGTCTTATTATATTATACGAAAATAATTGTAATACGACAATAAATGAAACTTTGTCTTACAGAAACAAATAAAAACTTACATTTAAAAACTATTTTTAACGAAATTCTGAACTAAATCCGTTTCCGGAATGAAACTGATTTTTCTTAATAATCATTATAAAATGACAATTTGTACAGCGCCATTTAAAGAGCAGACTCTCTGTAAGGGCGCTCTTTCTCGGAATTTGAAGCCACTTTTACTGACACATTAAAAATATTACAAAATAAATGTTTAAAAGTTGAGTGTAAGGATAAGAAAGTGGTGGTTGCGGCCATCAAATTAGGTACTTTGCAGTAGGTTTAGAAAAACATGGTTGGTAAAAAATCACAGAAAACTTAGTTACGTAAAACGAACAACGAAGAAAAGAGTTATGTATTACAGAATTTGAATGAAACTAGGATCAGAACAGAGTATATACCTTAGTGACAGAAAACTTGATATATAATATCGAAAACCAAATTAATTAATTATATTTATATGAGTATAGCTATAGTCTAATTCGCCTGAGAGTGATAAGTAAATTTAATAATTGAATGTTTATTTTATAAATTTTAGAAAAATCAGCATTCTATTCATCATTAACTGCTTTCTGGTTTTAATACAATATTTATATTTACTATTTCAAAGTTAAGTCATCTCATCTTAATAAAGACATTATTTACCATTGTTATTTTATATTTTATGATTATATGATTTATTTTCAACCTACGAAAGTACGATCTTATAACTTCATACCAGAAGGCATTGAACTGGTTGAATGTTAGAAATAGATGCCAAATTCACATACTGTCTCTATTGTATAATATCATCGACTGTCCCGCCACCCCCTCTTATCTCGCCGAAAATTTTCAGCGTCTTTCCAATCATGGATTAGCGCTACGCTCAAACAGAGATTATCTATGAGCCTTTACAGTTCACCGCTCTTCTTTTTTTACGTCGTCCTTTACTATCCATGCAGTGAGACTCTGGAATCAGTTACAAACCAATATAAGACTCGCTCCGTCCTTGGCATGCTTTAAGAAGCGACTGAAAAAACTCTTAATTTCTAGTCAGTAAAATAACGTGTTTCATTCCTGGTTTTTCTTTTCCTTTCCTCTCCACCATCCCTTCCTTTCCTTTTGATTGATGATATCTCACTTTATTTTAAAAATAATGTTCGGGTGATTGTCCATCTTTGTGGGGTTCGTGAGTAGGTATATGCTCACGTATGTGTTTATGGATTTCGTGGGAATGGATAGTCATTTGAATGATTTATGCGGCCACGTAACTTGCTTCTTTTACTTTTGTCTGGTTGGCTGGAAGAGATTGCCACCTGGCAATAAGCCCGCCAGATTGTATTTGCAATAAAAGTGTTAAATAAAAAAATAAAATAATTAAATATATGCTGTCAAATAATTAAACTATGATATTTAAATTAATATAATAATAACTTGGAAATCATAACTGTGATAATGCCTAAATATACACACGGACGAAAGTACAATCAATTTTATGCTGTTTCATGAATGCTCAATAAATAATATGTTCGCTTATTTAAATTTGTTACAATAATAAGTGCACAATCAACGGAATGTGTTAAGCAGAACATTTACATATTGAAGAGTGTTACCGGGAGACAATATTGTTTTCAGGTCCATTAATCGGATCACCGGCTTTTTAGAACCACTGGAGTATGCATGCAATTATCTATTCGTCATCGTACATGCTGTCAATAATACCACAAACTACAATCGTGCACGTTGTAAAATTTAATTTAATAATACTTCAATTTAGTCGTACATAAAGAGCTGTCCCGGAGGGGCGCCCCTCTGTTGGCGCCACACCGGACAGTTAAAAGGATAGCGGTGGCATCGACAAATAGTCAGATAGCTCGGACATAGATGAAATTTAAATTAAAAGGGGAAAATAACAAATATACAAAAAAAAAACATTGTTGATATTATAACAAACTCTTTTATTTGGGACCCTTTTACTATATCTTTGGGTATTGTCGAGAATCTAACACAAAGCCTCCAGGTGGATGATAAATGTCTTACCATCAGGGATAACGGAGATTACGGTTATATTCAGTTGAAATCATTGAAAATTATGCAATAGAAATAATGTATCAACGGTTTCGGCTTTAGCTTTATGGAATTCCGTATAAGAATATTTTCCCATTAATTATAATATTGTATATTAACGTATTTCTACACATTCCGCCTGAAGAAAGCCTCGGGATAGGGGTAGAAACACGTGTAGCGAAGATAAATGTAAATAAATTCAGTTGGAATACGAATCTGTGATGTAGATTTTTTTTTTGAATGAATGAGCCGTTCACACCAGCAAACTCATCTGAAAAACCACTGTTCTGGATCCGATGGCACGCCGAAGTGAGATGATTGGAGCACACCGGCATGTTTTTTTTTAAAGATCAGCTATGGCCAAAATCATCGTTATCCTTTTTACTTCCGAATATTAGGTAGAAAAAGTGCCTGTGTCATTCGAGGGGAGTAGCACAGCGCGGGATGTGAACCGGCGACCTTCTGCGCGGAGGTTCAGTGTGGTACCGCGCGGCCATGCACCTCAGTTAATTTAGTGTTAAATATTATATGATATAAATCAATTTAGGTTCTACAAAAATTTATTTTCAATGTAACCTTAATTAAGAAATTGATTCAAGCTCTTTGGATTTTTTCAAGAACAACGCGCTAAAATAATTAATTTCAGTATCAACAGTCTTTGATCTTTGCCGAATGGAATATTCACTGTTTCTTCTTATCTGCTGCGATGGTGTCTCTTCTAGATTTTTTTTAGCAGAAAGAATAATCGCCTACATTTTTTAAACCCACATACTTTTGCGTTTTATACGAACAACGTATAAAAAATGTCACATTTTAATAGTTATTATGTATAAATATATGATATACGAGTATATTTTTTTTACTAAGTAATTTTTTACTTTATTTTAACACTTAAATGTAACAAAATCTGGCGGATTTATTGCATTAAAGCATACATACATGTTAATCACGCCGTGTACCTTGCGGGCTAGGCAGTGATAACATGTGAAAATAGCAGCAGACGCAAGAGATCGATTGTACTGGAGAGAGATGGTTCGTCAGAACTGAGATCACGATCGTCAGAACTGAGGAAATGACCAAAAAAATGATTTTTTTTATTGCTTATGTCTATGGTGTGTCATCATCATCATCATCATTGTCAACCAGGGTCGATCCACTGCTGGATGAAGGTCTCCCCAAGTTGACTCCAAACAGTTCGGTCCTTTGCTCGCCTATGCCACGTGATGCTGCCATGCTTCTTGATTTCGTCCATCCAGCGTACCTTCGGCCTTCTTCTAGGCCTCTTTATGCCTCTTGGGTACCATTGGATTATTTCGGATGTCCATCGGGAGTCTAACATTCTGGCTACGTGTCCGGCCCATTGCCACTTCATTCTTTTGCACACCTTTATAACGTCTTCCACCTTTGTTATATTGTGTATTACGTATGGTGTGTATTACGAATTATATACCATTACGCCGTGTCCATGCGGGACAAGCAGAGAAAACAGATATATCCAATTGCACATCTTTCGCCTCCTCCACATTCATACATCATACACAATCTTCTATTTCTCATAGTAACTTTACCTTTTTTTTAATCTGATCCATTGGATCCAGCCATGTTTTGCTCGGCCTACCTTTTCCACGCACACTTTGCACTTCTGACTTGTATTCTTGTTTAGTAATTCTTTCGCCAGTCATTTGTTCCACATGTCCAAACCTTCTTAAAGCTCCTTCCTTCATCTTATTTAAAACATTCATTTCATCCACGTATTTATTTCTTCATTCCACCTTCTTTCATACACTAACACTCCACATTTTTTTCTAAGGGTAAGCATCTTCACAAAATTAATCTTACATTAATCTGTCCGTCAAGTCTAAATTTCACTTCCATGCGTCAAGGTGGGAAACCAACACACTATTAGATATTGCAATTATTACTACTGTTGATATAGCGAAGTTGTTGTACATTTCATTAAGTGCTCCGTTTACTTTGGTCCCTCTCACTAAATTTCATTCAATGTGTCTTTCAATTCGCCTATTACACGTCAACAAACTGCCAAGATAACATAACATAACTCATCAACCTGCTCAAATTTATCGGGTTAACCCATACATCACACACACTATTTACCACACCTTTTTCTATAATCATAACCTTTGAATTCACTAAATTAATTTTCAAACTTTTAACCAGTCATCTCTCATATAGCTCACTTAACATATCTTCTTAATCGCTTTAATTTTCAACAAACATTACCAAGTCATCAACATACAGAAGTCCACGTATATTTATTTCACTCATGATATCTCTCGCATAATCTTTTACATTGTTCTCTTATAAATCTATATAAATATACATTATGTTGTTTATAGTTAAGGCATTAAGGTTGTGGAGGTTTAAAGACATTGTAATTTATTGTATCAAACACTGTTTATTCCACTTTTTTGTAACGGTATAACCCTATCAGTGTTCCATTAACCGACGACAATTTTAAAAAGGAATTCATAACGATAAAAAATAGCTAAAAATAATGGCTATCCTGAAAGCCTCATTGATTCACTTTTAAAAAACAAAACAAAAAAGAAACTTTTAAAAGATTATATATTTAACGACACCTATAAGCATACCTATAAATGGAGCAAAGCCCTATTTATAATAAATATATCATACGAAATAACCAAAAATATTCCGAGTTACATAAAGCCAGCTTTTTACACTAATTTGAATCTCCGGAAACGCTTATTTAATGGGAAAGGAAAAAAATGGAATACTTAGCAACAGTGGTGTGTATAAACTTTTATGTGCTGACTGTGATAATTTCTATATACGAAAGACAGGAAGATCTTTTAAAAAGAGATTACGTGAACACAAATCCGCCTTAACAAATCTTCTAATTTATTCTGAAATGGCTAATCATTGTCACCGTGAAAACCATACTTTTTCTATCGATGATGCCGAATTCTTACATATCAGTAGTAACGGAAATAAATTTGACAGATTAGAGGCCCTAGAAATTTCTAAGTCAGTACATCGATCCGAACATCTGGTGAACAGTTATATCCCAAAAATATCTCCGCTCTTGGTCGAAATCGTCCCATGCCTCCCTCACCCTTCAGCCCCTAACCGTTGAAGCGTGTATATCGGTACCAGTTCGAACAGCATTTAGTCTTATTTGTGCTCTCCTGAAGATGAGGTGAAACGTTACAAAAAAGTGTAATAAACAGTGTTTGATAAAAATAAATTACAAATATATATTAAACAACCAAGGTGTCATACAAGTGAAGCGTCATGCAAGATAAAACCATCGAAAATCGAATCCAAAAACCCCAATTGGAATTTAAACGTATTACCGTCACGTACGTTATCTAGTAAAAATATTATTATAGACTTTACAAATTCAAAAAATTTCATTGCTAAAAAAACATTAAAAATAAAACAATAATCTCGCTATCACGATTCTTATCGAAGTCATTTATTAAGTTATATATAATATTAAATATATAAAAGTTAGCGCTGCATGATGTCATACATTGATAAACATATTAATTTAATTATATGGTTAATTTAAATCCCATGCGGTATTTTATATTTAAATTACAACCAAAACACCTACATTGACACACCTCCTCATTACAGAGAATCACGACTGTCATTTGAACTTTATATTCACACGATGTCTGTTATTTTATATCTTTTCTTACTATAATCTTAATTTATTTTATGTAGTTTAAGACTTGATGATTGTTACTAGATGATAAATATATACATTTCTACAGTGCCATATCAAGTCCCTACAACGTTGAAGATCACAAGTGCGAATTTGTCTCTCTTAAATAATTCGAGTAAATTTTATAAATTGCTACGATATTGCAACGATATCAGATGATCGCACAAAGTGCGATAAGAAAGAAAATTAGTAGTAAATAATATACAGAACTGTCATTTATACAATGTGTAAGATATTTGGCCTCCACCAAGGGGATCGCGTTCGATTCCTGATAGACCCAAAAAAACATGAGTCCCAGTCTGGTGAAAGAGTTTCTGGTGACAATACTCCCCTGCGCCGAGTATTTTGCGAGTCAGTAATTTCCGAAAGGTGCTCCATTTAGCTTACGTCGGTTCATCTACAGATCGATTGATCGTCAAAGGATCGTTTTGTTGCATTTAAGGTTCTGGCAACTCGCTGGGCTATTTGAACTCTAGACCTTAAGCCATTTTATAAGAAAAAGAAAAACAAAGCGCCGAGAGTAATTTTCCTTCTTCCGTGATGTCGTCAATACTATTTTTCTCAAACTCAGGTGTGCCGGAGAAAGAATCCCTTTGAGCAGTTCTTTCTTCGTCATTACGTGACGTCGCGCTCAAGAAAAAAGAATTTCGATCTTTTAATGCAGATTGCGCTGGATGGGGGTTTATGTTGTCCTCCATAAGAGCGTGGATGATGGTAGGATCGAACTGTCTATCAAATATATAATATTATATTTTCTATTGTATCGATACATTTGTAAATTATTGATATAACTGTATACACTATATTGCTTTCAATAAACCTATTATTTTCCATTATAATTAATGGAACTAAAAATGGGGCATGTCATAAGTTCACCTCAATGCCCAGTACGCTGCTAAAGTGGATTTATATTCGATAATGTCCTGTCAAGTATACCGAATTGACACGCCGTTTATTTTGGACGACCCAATGACATCAGTTAATTTAAGAAAACATGTGCATGTACCATCAAGTAATGATGACGAATTCCTCTTGGACTGGCGGCATCCACGTTCGATGTCCTAATCGTGTTCCACCGCGTTGAGGGTGACCAAGTGTTGTTATTGTAACATAAAATATAAATAAAATATTTTTCTAAATTATTTTTTATTAAAGAAAAATTATGTTGTTTATAGTTAAGGCATTAACGTTGTGGAGGTTTAAAGACATTGTAATTTATTTTTAACAAACACTGTTTATTCCACTTTTTTATGACGGTATAACCCTACCAGTTTCAAGGCTTTCACCTCATCTTCAGGGGAGCGCAAACAAGACTAAATGCTGTTCGAACTGGCACCGATATAGACACTTCAACGGTTGGAGGCGGGGGGATGAGGAAGGCTAGGTATAATTTCGGCCAGGAGCGGGGAGATTTTGGGGAAATAACTATTCAACAGATGCTCCAATCGGTATACTGACTTAGAAATTTCTAGGGCCTCTAATCTGTCCAATTTATTTCCGTTGCCGCTAATATGTAAGAATTTGGCATCATCGATAGAAAAAGTATGATTCTCTCGGTGACAATGATTAGCCATTTCAGAATAAATTAGAGGATTTGTTAAGGCAGATTGGTGTTCACGAAATCTCTTTTCAAAAGATCTTCCTGTCTTTCCTATATAGAAATTATCACAGTCAGCACATAAAAGTTTATACACACCACTGTTGCTAAGTATTCCATTTTTGCCTTTCCCATTAAATAAGAGTTTCCGGAGATTAAAGTTAGTGTAAAAAGCTGGCTTTTTGTGACTTGGAATATACAAAGGTGAATCAATAGTTATATTTCATAGAAAGGATTATGAAGAAAAAGTCCTAGATTTTCTGAATAACAATAAATTTCAAGTAATAAAAACCAGCCCCTTAAATTCTCTGCAGACTAAAGTAAAATCCGTCCTTAAAAATTGTAGCTCCATCATGAACCAAAATTTTAAAAAGAATTTGTGTATAATGAATCCACAAATACCGCAATTATATGGCTTAGCCAAATTACACAAAAACAATATACCTATAAGACCTGTAGTCTCATATAACCAGGCACCAACCTATAAAATATGTAAGTTTGTCAAAGAACAATTTTATAATCTAACCCAATTTAAAGCTGAATACTCAATCAAAAACTCATTGGAATTAATTGATCAATTAAAAAACATAGAAATACCTCATAATGCAAAACTAGTATCCTTTGATGTCACTAACCTATATCCAAGCATACCAGGTTGGAGATCCTTAGAGCTCGCAAAAAATATCATAAATGACAAAAGTAAGGACCTTGTTAAAAATTCGGAATTGATTTCACTGATGGACTTATGCATCAAACAAAATTATTTTAACTTCAACAATAAAATATATAAACAAACAAATGGTTAAGCTATTGGCTCACCATTGTCTCCCCTTCTCAGTGAAATATTTATGAACTATTTTGAAAAATGTATTTTTAGGAGTAAGTTTAAGTTAACCAAAAATGTGTTGTGCTGGTTTAGGTATGCAGATGACATTCTTTGTGTTTCGACGGGTACCGATAGACAATTACACCAATTTCTTAAATATTTAAATTCTATAGAAAGTTTTATAAAATTTACATTAGAAACAGAACAGGACGGAAAATTAAATTTCTTGGACCTAACATTATCTCGGAAAAATGGCACATTTGACTTTGATATATATAGGAAAAATACTTATTCAGACTCTATAATTCCAGCAACTTCTAACCATCCTAATAATCATAAATTCGCCGCCTTTAACTGTATGCTTCATAGATTGCTCAGTGTCCCATTAACCGACGACAATTTTGAAAAGGAATTAATAACCATAAAAAAAATTACTACAAATAATGGCTATCCTGGAAGCCTCATTGATTCACTTTTAAAAAACAAAACAAAAAAGAAACTTATAAAAGATTATATATTTAACGACACCTATAAGCATACCTATAAATGGAGCAAAGTCCTATTTATAAAAAAAATATATCAAATGAAATAACCAAAAATATTCCAAGTCACATAAAGCCAGCTTTTTACACTAACTTTAATCTCCGGAAACTCTTATTTAATGGGAAAGGCAAAAATGGAATACTTAGCAACAGTGGTGTGTATAAACTTTTATGTGCTGACTGTGATAATTTCTATATAGGAAAGACAGGAAGATCTTTTGAAAAGAGATTTCGTGAACACCAATCTGCCTTAACAAATCCTCTAATTTATTCTGAAATGGCTAATCATTGTCCCCGTGAGAATCATACTTTTTCTATCGATGATGCCAAATTCTTACATATTAGCGGCAACGGAAATACATTGGACAGATTAGAGGCCCTAGAAATTTCTAAGTCAGTATACCGATTGGAGCATCTGTTGAATAGTTATTTCCCCAAAATCTCCCCGCTCCTGGCCGAAATTATACCTAGCCTTCCTCATCCCCCCGCCTCCAACCGTTGAAGTGTCTATATCGGTGCCAGTTCGAACAGCATTTAGTCTTGTTTGCGCTCCCCTGAAGATGAGGTGAAAGCCTTGAAACCGGTAGGGTTATACCGTCATAAAAAAGTGGAATAAACAGTGTTTGTTAAAAATAAATTACAAATAGAAAAATTACTTGTTTTTCTGTATCAAAAATATTTTTAAGTCGTTTACCGACCTTTTAAATTAAATTAATTGTTTTAAAAACACTAATGTTAGTCAAATAATGTATATAAAAACACTAATGTTAGTCAAATAATGTATATAAAAACACTAATGTTAGTCAAATAATGTACATAAAAACACTAATGTTAGTCAAATAATGTGTATAAAAACACTAATGTTAGTCAAATAATGTATATAAAAACACTAATGTTAGTCAAATAATGTGTATAAAAACACTAATGTTAGTCAAATAATGTATATAAAAACACTAATGTTAGTCAAATAATGTGTATAAAAACACTAATGTTAGTCAAATAATGTATATAAAAACACTAATGTTAGTCAAATAACGTATATAAAAACACTAATGTTAGTCAAATAATGTGTATAAAAACACTAATGTTAGTCAAATAATGTATATTAAAACACTAATGTTAGTCGAATAATGTATATAAAAACACTAACGTTAGTCAAATAATGTATATAAAAGGTAATGGACTAATTCATCGATTCTGCAAATTGAACAACGTTGGCCTTCAATAATAGAACTGCGAATTCTCAGGGACTTCGACTATATTACCAGACGAGAAGATACAAAAAAGAGACTGATGATCCAAGGAAAATTAGAAAGATCACGATCACGGGGTATATCACCAACGCGATGGACAGACCTAGTTATAAATATAACCATCAACTCATATCAAAAGTGTAGTTAAATTGTTACTTATCGAGAAATATCATTTTAACTACAACGCGGTCTCACCGAATCAAATCTCACGATATTGACTGCTCTCTAAAAGCATAGTGTATAATAAGAACTAACCAATAAAAATATGGCCCATATTATTATCAGAACATTTTATGTATGACCTATTTGAATGTTTTTGTTTCCCCCTTCTTTCCTTGTGATGTGTAACTAGTACACATTGCTTCTAAAAACTTTAATATCTCTATAAATATAATAAATACTGGGTTCAGATTTTAGGTATTCCTCCGTAATATATTTACGCATTGAATGAAAAAAATAATATTAATAATAATAAGCACTTATCGGCCAGATCAGAGATATTTTGTGAAAACCGGGAATAAATTTACCAATACAATCAAACGTTTGCCAGTGTGTGACGTAAATAGGTATATTCATTCTAAAAAAACCGCTATGGGTGACGAAGCGACGCTATTCACGTCTCACTCTCTCTCTACTTCGGTATATGGGAACGCAAGAAATATAATCTTAGTTCGCTCGCTTCTCTCGCTAAGTAGCCAGCGGGCTTTCGTTCGAGGTGGTCGCTTTGCTCGTTTTGTGAACGACGTCCGATGCTTTTTTTTCATGTTTTCAGCAATTAAATTTCAATTATTATCCCTTTTGACTTCAAATTTAATTAATTTAAGCGATTGGCTCTGAATATTCTTATTTTTCCGATTTTAAATCGTTCATTTTTACATGTGCATTGAATAGACAACAAAGCGACCACCTCGTACGAAAGCCCGCTGGCTACTAAGCGAGAGAAGCGAGCGAACTAAGATTCTATTTCTTGCGTTCCCATATACCGAAGTAGAGTGAGAGTGAGACGTGAATAGCGTCGCTTCGTCACCCATAGCGGTTTTTTAGAATGAATGGGCGAATAGACCCCCTCAAATGGATGCCCGCGAGCTACTAAAGCGAAAGAAGCGAGCGAACTGAGATTCTATTTCTTGCGTTCCAATATATCGAAGTAGAGTGAGACGTGAATAGCATCGCTTTCTCACCCATAGCGGTATTTTAGAATTAATATACCTACGTCACACACTGGCACACGTTTGATTGTATTGGTGAATTTATTCCCGATTTTCACAAAATATCTCCGAGTGGCCGATAAGTGCTAATTATTATTAATATTATTTTATCTTTAATGCGTAAATGTATTATGAAGGAACACCTAAAATCTCAACCCAGTATTTATTATATTTTTAGAGATATTAAAGTTTTTAGAAGCAATGTGTACTAGTTACACATCACAGGACAGGAAGGGTTAAAATATTGATCAATAAACTACTTTCTTATTTTGCGAATTCTCCCACACCTAGACTGCACAGGTCCGGAAATGAGTACGCTTCAGTTTTAGATATTTTTGGAGCTGGTTTTCTGATCTATAAAGAGTGAAAAGGCACTTCCGAATATTCGAGCCTTAAAGTGGGATCTCGCGTGTCTTTCGAGGACTTTTGAAAACCTTTTGTGTTTTTCCCCGTACTGAAGAGGCTTTGTTAAGTTGCACTTGTCTGATTCCATCTTTAATACTTTGTTTTGAATTCCTTGTTTTTTGGTCTCCTTTTTTGCGCAGTGCGGGCTGCGCGCTTGTGATCGGCACCGCATTTTGTTTGTAACATGTGATTTTGTACGATTTAATTCCTATTTCATTCTAACGTTTTTGTTGTCATTGTGTAAAATATTTTTTTAATACTCTGTAAAATTTAATTTGTTGAAAACTCACCACTGCTTCTTTTATTTTTTTAAATTTTTTGTTGTAAGGTTCATTGTACCGTTAACTCATAAATAATTTCACTAATAAAATTAATAATGTTGTGAAAGATTAAAAAAAAAGTTTCTCAGTTAATCTTGAAAAATGTTCAACCTATTTACTAAGAAATCTGATCAAATGAAGGTGGTGTAGATCGGGACTGCATTTAAAAATAAAGCTTATGTATCATATAAATAAGGCTTAAATCAATTTCATAAAGTCATTGTTTGTCTGATACCGTAAATAAAGGTGCATACGCAATTAATACAAAATTGTTTTGTTTAAGTTTCTTTTTTTTACAAAAACTTTTGACTTACAAAAAAAGTGTTACAAAAAACGAGTCTGATTTATGGAGATCCTTATTTTCGAATAAATTAATCCGTTAAATGGACCGTTACTGATTCTGTTTCATTTATCCAATTCGGTATAATTTTCAAAAGGATGTTTTCTATGATATGAAAAAGTCGATATCCTGGTTTAGTCATCTCTTCGAGACCTAATAAATAACTGCTCAGTGAATCAAAATGTCGTTTTTATCGAATTGACTTGAAACGAAATGTATAAAAAATATATTTAATCGCGTAAAGTTAGTATCCTGAAGTAGTGATTTAATTTATTTGTAATATTCTCGACATCACTATCAAATTGCTATAAACACATTTCGTCATAAGTATTTTTAAGTATAAAAGTAAATAAATAATGGCTTACTTTCAAAATTTTGTCCTTCAAATGTCACTTATTTTATGAGTCAACAACGCCAATGATCTTAGAAATGCTTGATCAACTAGATGGTTTTGTTTTCATACCTTTTATTAAATATCATACATACGAGTATATACCATCACGTCATGTTCCTGTTGGGGTAGACACAAAGGACAGAGCGTCAGTCACACACACACACACATCCTTAACCTCTTCCACATTCATACACCTTCCTTCTTTTAAAATATAATTCGTTTGATCTAACCATATTTTCCTTGGTCTTCTTCTCACACTCTGTTTTTTAAAACACTTTTTAAGAATTATAGTTTATAAACAAATTTCGTAACCTACTAAATGTGATGTGACTTTTCAGTAGGTTATATACAACTATTGATTTGTATGAGATAAGCCAGTAAAACCGCTTGAATTAGTGTGAAAAACTCATTTTCATATGTAATTTTTTTTCATATAACGATGTTGCTTCATTCTCTTCTCGAAGTATGCCACCGAATAATTTAGGTAAGTGTACTGTTAATTTCTCCCCATAGTAATTGTGAACAGGTATTTATTGGACGAATCTCGAGTTTTAAATGGTGTTACAAAGTGCGATGTTATTTTATGTGTCAAAAGAATTGAAAATGATCCACGATTAATTTGTGAAAGCACATGTATGTTACTTGCTGGTATTAAATAAACATTTTTTTTCTAACAATGATCCATTGACTATCATGTTAACAGTAAAACTACTGCAGAAATCCCTCTTCGTATTCTTAGAGTTGCCAATACGAAAAGCTTGAATCGTTTTCTAGCAACCTCTAGCAATCTCACACACTAAGGTCTCTAATCTATTCTAAACCCTTCCTTCCCTGTGATGTGTAACTAGTACACATTGCTTCTACAAACTTTAATATATCTAAAAATATAATAAATACTGGGTTCAAATTTTAGGTATTCCTCCGTAATACATTTACGCTTTGAATGAAAAAAAAATAATGTTAATAATAATTAGCACTGATCGGCCATACCAAAGATATTTTGTGAAAATCGGGAATAAATTCACCAATACAATCAAACGTGTGCCAGTGTGTGACGTAGGTATATTCATTCAAAAAAATCGCTATGGGTGAGTATGCGCAGCTATTCACGTCTCACTTTCCCTCTACTTCGGTATATGGGAACGCAAGAAATAGAATCTCAGTTCGCTCGCTTCAATAGCTTTCGGGCATCTATTTGCGGTGGTCGCTTCGCCCGTTTTGTGAACGTCAGCCGATATTTTTTCATGTTTTCAGCAATTAAATTTCAATTATTATCACTTTTGACTTCAAAGTTAATTAGTTTAAGCGATTGGCTATTAATATTCTTATTTTTCCGATTTTAAATCGCTCATTTTTACATGTGTATAGAATACACAGCACCGGAACACGTGCGGATTTTTTTAGCACAGGAAGGGAAAGGTTAATACAGCAACTAGGCTGAATGATATATGGTAGTTATTCTTTGAAGTCTACACGTGTCAAGTGTCATAAACAGATTAATTTCAAACGTTGTCCCTTTGTATTAAAATCCCTTAATGGGATGTATCTATGCTACCTGTGTCTGAGAGATGTTCTTTCAGAGAGGAGAGGAACTTGAAGATCAATTTCGTCTTTGACAAATAAATTGAGTAATCCAAATCGATCTAATAGGGCGAGTTACTATGACTGGGCTTTTGCCGTTGCTGACTCTGTGGCATCAAACTGTCTGCCTCTAAATGTTTGATATATGGGTGGCGTGTGTAACTTTAAGAAGCACTTCAAGTGAAACCTTTTAGGAAGTCTTATTAACATTCACAATAACACAAAACACTGCACATATACACTGCATTTCACTTTCAGTCGAATGTGTTATTATCGCTTATCGTAAGATCTACAAAAATCTTTGTAAATAGTTCGCCTACCCTTGGTAAGTTTTCAGCAGTAGGTATATATATTCAGTTTCAGCGTTGGTTTTCAGCCAAATACGTGTTTTCAAATATATGCAGACACGGGGAAATACCATACCCAATGGGCGCAGCCACCAGATTCATATTCTTACACCCAACTTATATACCATTTATATATTTGTCACGTAACATTTTTAATCTATCAATAATAGTGGGTTCGACTCCTGAGTTAGAGCGCCCTTGATGTATCTAAATCACGCTATAAAAATTGTTATTTTATTATTATTATTGTTAGTAAGCGAATAAAGCTAAATAATCAATGTTACGATTCACATGTTATTCGGTTCAGTGGTACAGGAAGCTCAAATAAAATATGATTTGAACAAGTGAATGACATTTAGAAAGAAGAAAATGCTAGAAGTAAGATACATAGATGTTGAAGAGATAAAATATGTGTCAATATAGAACATTCTGGTGCTTTGTCCTCTCAGCCTTCTCCAGGAAGGAAACATCTTAATAATGCGTACATATGTTGCACTTGTTTTTATATCTAAGGCTTGTTTATCACTTTTCTGGTTGTTTGGAAGAGATTACCATTTGAAAATTAACCCGCAATGTTGTACTATGTACGACGAAAGTGTAAAATAATACAAACGTTCTCATCACTAGGTTACAAAGACTTGGATATAGGTAGCACGATTCATAATTTAAGTGAAGACCTCTTAACCCAGCATTTATTATTTATTTGGCTTCAAATGTCATCTCTTCAAAAATGAGATAATATTTTGTTAGTGTGGCCATGGCTTTAGTAGTAGGCAGTGTGTAAAGGTCCAGGCACACAATGCCAAGTCGGTCACGATGAGGCACAGGTGTTGACCTCCCGCGACACATCCTATAGCGTGGGACACACATACGCCGCACCGCATAGTGTGATTGCGCCATTACGTCACTCGTGGTGCTGTCACAAGTCACAATTAAAAGACCCCTCTATCTCAACATCCATCGCCGAAATCTACAAGCCATTGCATTTGTTGTAGTTAGTAAAGTTGCATGATGTCATGCTGCATCTCATAGGAGTGAATGCAGAATGCAATTTATTATAATATCGTGAAGTCAAAATATTATTAGTCGTTAAATTTCTTTTCCATAGTACACACTTTAAAGAAACGACGAAATGTAACATGTACAAAAACAAATGTACAAAAACATGACAATACAAAAAAATCACTATTTATTCAACACTTCATCGCATATACAATCTGACCGTCTTATATTACTTACTAGAAATTTTCAATCCCTTCTTAAAGCATGCCAAGGACGGAGCGAGTCTAACGTTGGTTTGTAATTGGTTCCAAAGTCTCACTGCAAGGACGACATAAAAAAAGCGGTAAACTGCGAAGGCCAATAAACAATCAATCTGATTTTACAATTTGAAAAACCCTAATTTCTCTGTCCGGTGTTGTCTCTTCAATACAAGAGACAAATATATTTTCAAAACTCTTTCCTCAATCATTTAGGTTTTTCCCCCTTATTATTAGAAAATAAATATGATATTAGTTATTGATGGATATTAATATCTAAAGTTATAGACGAATACCGAAGTTATAGATGAATACCGAAGTTATAGATGAATACCAAAGTTATGAATAAATACCGAAATTATAAATAAATACCGAAGTTAGAGATAACTACCGAAGTTATAGATGAATACCGAAGTTATAGATGAATACCAAAGTTATGAATAAATACCGAAATTATAAATAAATACCGAAGTTAGAGATCAATACCGAAGTTATAGATGAATACTGAAGTTATAGAGGAATACCGAAGTTATAGATGGATACTCTTATAAGCTAGGCGAACTAAATCCTCTTTTCTCAACAGTGGTAGCAAAAGTGGAACTCGAATCGCTGACCTTCTATACCGTCTGACAAGGGTAATACGACATTTTAATGCCCCTTTATGCCTTAAGCAATAATAATTAAAGAAGACCAAGTAAGAAGAATCCAAGATGATTCTTTAACATACGAGTTGACAGTAAAAAGGCAAACTAATTTTCGTTATATATTTATTTGTGCATAATATCTAGAAACAAAAATAATGTAAATCTACTCTGTATGCATATGTTTTGAAAAGAAGCAAACACGTAGTAAGTCCATGTGTATATTATATGGAAACAAATAAACATAAAATTAATTAACTTTGTAGGCATACGTTTTAGAAACAAGCAAACTTAATGTCAATCTAGTTTTTATGCATATTTTCTGGAAATAAATAAATGTCGAGATAATCAAACTTTTATTAATATTACCTGGAAACAAATAAATAAATGCAAAGTGAATTCAGTACATTTCCCTATCGGAGAAGGCAGAGAGGATATATTGCCAGATATTCCTATCTTGACACACATCATTTGCCTCCTCTTCATCCACGTACTTTATTATAGAGCTCCTATGATTTTTAGACTTTTGCCGTTTCCCTCTTTTAAAATATCGTTCACTCGATTTTATCATAATTTCCTCGATTTGTCAGCTTGGATAAATATTTTTGGGAAATAAACATAAAGCTTATTTAGTTTGTATGCAAATTTTCTAAAAACAAGCTAACATTAAGTCAATCAATCAACCAAACTAACATGAAGTCAATCAATCAAACAAGCTTACATGAAGTCAATCAATCAAACAAGCTAACATGAAGTCAATCAAATTTTTAACATGTTTTCTGGAAATAAACAAGCCAAAAATTAATCAAGCTTTTACGAATATTTTCTGGAATCTAACAAATAAACATAATGTTAATTATGCTTTTTTTGTGTATTTTCTGGAAAGAAACTAATGGACATATAGTTAATTAAGCTTGTATGCAAATTTTCTGGAAATAAACAAAAACTTATCAAGTTTGTTTGTTCATTTTGATTTTTCGGTACATGGTGATCAAAGTTCCACGCCCATTCGTCAAATTAAAAGCACTATAACTTTGCATATTTTTTATCTGGTTTTATTCTTGTTGGGAAAATTAAAACTTAGTAATTCCTGGGTGGAGTCAACATCAAGAATATTCTATTAAGAACATGATTCATTGCAGCGTACATAATATAAAATACAAGTTTTTTAATGATATAAATATATCAACCATAAATGCAACACATAACTTTAGTTGCCATCTGCTTGAGTATGTTAACAAAACCAATAAATCAGAATAAACTTCAAACACTCCCAATAATCCAAAAATAATAAAACACTGTTTGATATAAAAAAACCTTATTTTCCCACACTCACCGATGTCATCGTTGACATTTCGAAATCATAGAGAATCGCGCCCAAAAATTCTTTCCGATAAATTGTCACGAAACTAACAAATAAAAAAATCATATTTTTCCTCTACTCTTCGTGTTTAGAAAGAAACAGTTTTCAAGGCCGTGTTATTAAAGGTGACAAAGTAACGTAATCGGTTATTCCAAAACGGAGGCAATTAATAATAGTTTTTTTTATAAAAGCACTCGACCGTCTTGATAGAGTGTCGTGAAGTACCGAAGTTATTCCACGTCTTGTCGCCGTGACACTGATATATGAATTTATTGTGTTTAAATAAGCCGCTATTTATAAAAACAAGAAGTAGCGACACCTGTGAGAAAATGTGACTTTATATTGAAAAACTGTGTTCGGTTAAAAAAAAAGGTGAAGCCAAAAAAGATATCAATATAAAAAAGTGTTTATTGAATTGATCGTTAAAATAGTTTTATCCTTAAATAAATTTTATTAAAAAAACTGGTAATATAAGTAAATTTAGAAACTCTTCGACGTTTGTGAAATGAGATCTCTTTTTATGGCGACAAAATGAAATTTAATACGATTAAAAAAGATTTAGCAAAGAGATCTTGCAATTTATTTGTTGTTTAAAAAGACAAACGTAACGGTGTCAAAATAAATGTATTTTAAAGTGGCACATTTTAACGAAAACTTGAAGGAAAGCAAAATAAAATGGTCCATTCAAAGAAAGTTCTTGGGGATGTCTTCTTGTGATGAGGGAAAAAGAGGTAATTTATACATTAACTGTGTACTCGAAGATTTTTGGGCTCTGGGGCCAAGACATGACCTGAATCACGAAAAAGAACTATAGAAAGTAAAGGGTTTGAATAGCAGACCTCACATAATAGACAAAAGTTTGAAGGAGAAGATTTCACAAAAAATGGATCTTAGAAAGTATGTGAGTGAGTCTCCACAAATTACGATGTATTAGAACCATAAATGGACTAAAAAATAGTTTTTAAGTTAAATAATAATACTAAACGATGATTCACGACGAATATCAATCAAAAACCTATGTGGTGAAATTAGTAAGACGCCTGTCTTCCGATTCAGGGTTCGACCCTTGACATGTGAGAGATAGTGGTGGCGTGTGCAGCTTATTTAAAAAAAAATGTCACCTGGCGAGTTTATTGCCATGTGGCAATCTCTTCCAACCAACCATAAAGAGTGAGACTCTGGAATCAGTTACAAACCAATATAAGATTTGCTCCGTCCTTGGCATGCTTTAAGAAGCGACTGAAAAACCTCTTAATTTCTAGTCAGTAAAATAACGTGTTTCATTCCTGATTTTTCTTTTCCTTTCCTCTCCACCATCCCTTCCTTTCCTTTTGATTGATGATATCTCACTTTATATGAAAAATAATGTTCGGGTGACTGTCCGTCTTTGTGGGGTTCGTGGGCGTGTGCTCACGTATATGTTTATGGATTTCGTGGGGATGGATAGTCATTTGAATAATTTATGCGACCACGTAGCTTGCTTCATTTACTTTTGTCTGGTTGGTTGGAAGAGATTGACGCCTGGCAATACACCCGCCAGATTGTATTTGCAATAAAAGTGTCAAATAAATAAATATGTTTTAATGGACCCTAAGTGACCAGACTGGAGTTCCATTAAAAAAAATCTGGATTCCAGCGGGGATCGAACCCGCAACCTCCGGATCGGCAGACAAGCGTCTTACCACCAGGCCACGGAGGTCGTATTTAAAGATAAGCCTAAGGAAGTATTTAAAGATAAATATACATACACAAACACTACACACATACACAACACTCCACCTAAAACCGAATAAGTTACTATCACACATTGGGAGATCTACAAAAGTTACTTTGTAGTTTTCTGCGCCTTTTTAAACCGAATGTGTTTTTTGAACAAATGCAGATGCGGCGAAGATCGCTGCCGCCCCTTTTCAATCCTTACAATTATTTTTATTAGTATTTTTAATGTCAATAGTAAAGGAATCGCATCCCAAGTGAGAACGTCCTTGAGGAAAGTCTGCTCGCTAAAGGGCGGTAAATAAATTGACCTTTTCTTATTATTATTCGATTCCCGTAACCAAATTTAAAAAAAATGTTAGTTTATCGTCACTCTTATATAAAATAAAGGTTGCAAGTTATTAAACACATTAGACATAATTTAAGCCAACTCAATATGGTAACTACTCCGATTTTTTTCGACTAGGCCGTGAAGGTGCTCAGATTTCCTTAAACATTGTTTTTTAAACAATATCTTATGATTAATCTTCATATGGTGGTAGTATGCATAAATTAAACTGAAATGTACTATAGTATTATTATAAGAATTAATTGAATAAAAAACTCTAAGTTGACTAAACAAATTGTTAAATAAAACAATTGATTAATTTAATTCTAAAACGCACCTGCTTTAACAGGATAAGTATGAATTTATTACTGTACGATTTTTATAAACATTTATATTTTTCCGTGTCAGTTTAATACATTTGTTAAGCTAAATGTCCCTGCATTTCGTGATGCAATATAAACATTTTTTGAAAGGCAAAAGTTCACATTCTGATGTTGACAAATCGCTCGTATTTATCACGTAGTAATTTCGTCATACATTTTGTTATTTTTTTTATTCAATTTTGTCAAAGTGGTGTTGTGATCGGGAAAATAAATCTCTTAATTTATAAACGTGTACAGTTGTTATATTCGGTTGTAATTATGACATGTAATTTATTTCATTAACGATTTGCATGTGGTGAAAGTATTTTAGTTTTATCTTTCCCACGGTTTTTGTCACGTATAATTTAAAATAAAAAAAAAAACCTGTTTTGAAATTTTTTAGCGCGAGTTTTGTATCATGGAAAAAAATAATATACTTAAGTTATTATTAGAATTAAATATTAACGTTATTTACAGACTAAACCAGAATACATTTCGAGTTCAGAAGTCGAGTCAAGATAATTTATTTTTGAAGAGCGAAATAATACATTTCAAAATGTTAAATCTAATAAACGAATGAATACATTGGACTAACACTGACTTGTTGTATGGCAAACCGACTCAAGAGTTTTGTTATTCTTTCGTATAGTAAGAACCCTTTAATATAAGCAAATTTGTGATTTGTAATCGAGCCTTCGAGTTAAGAAAGGTTAATATTCCATATGAAGAGGTAACAACACTTACACACGTCTTGCATGCTTGAGTATTGTTACCAGATGAACGCTGTCAAATTTTAACCCTATTTGTTGGGTAGCATCGAGAATCGAGTCCGAAGCCTCCTGGTAGAAGTCAGTTGTCTTACCAACTAGGCTACATAGGTCGTCTAGTTGGTAAGTAGTATATGATTTATTACTAGAGCTAGTCAGTGCATCATGAAAACATGGAAAGAGAAGAGCAGAGGTGAGGTGTATGCGAAAAAAAATACTTGATCTGTCGGTTATCAAATCAGGCTCAAGTTAACTGGATTGTAATTGATTTTGCCAGTATTACGCAAGTGTTTAGTATGCGCCATTTTTTGCATGTGGCATCACTTTAATTGGACGCGTGCATGCAAAAACCTCGTACCCAAGTTCTATCAGGTTAGCAACATTCGTAGGTCTTGCAAATAAAAGTATAACAGCAAATGTTAGCAAGCGCAAACATATTTGTCTTTTACGGGGGGATATGGGTCTAATTTCGATGTTGACACAAAATATCAAATTGTATCACATTTTATTTTTACACAGTACGGCCTTCTGAGTTTATTGCCATCATTATCTTCTACCCGCCGTTAGGGAGTAAATGAAAACCTTTAAGCCGTGACCTTAAGTGAAAACTTTTAAGAAATACTTTTAAAAATAAATCGGGTTTCAACGGGAATCGAACTAGTAGCCCCGGGGTTAAAAGACAGGTGTAACAAGGGTACAGAGGTTGTTTACATCCCACTCAGTTTTTTTTGCACAATTATTGATATTTACATGGTCGGTTGGGGAAAATCGCCAAATGATAATAAATCGTCTAGATTGTATTGTAGACAACGAATGTATAGTATTCTATACAATAGCACGAAACAAAATTAGTATTTTATAAATATTAATGACGTAGGTTATCTTATTTGACCTCATGTACTTCTTGGTAAGTTGTCATTAAACCGAGAAACACTTGTCATTAAACCGAGTTCTGGATCTATTTCCGATGATAATCTAAAAGGATTTCAGTCCGGTTGAGATTTTACCAAAATGGTTATCGCTTCTTTTCAGTGTGCAATTATAAACACGGACAGCGACGAACAACAAATTGGATCTACTTCAGCGGTTCTTTAAAATTAAAGTGAGGGGCAATGATATATTTTTTATGAGGTTTGTATAATATTTATTTTATTATATTGTAATACATGAAAGAGTGACAAGTATATGAACATTCAAAGCAAGGTGATCCCATAATTACACACAGCATAGAGTCCAGAGCCGATATTGTCAGAACCAAAATCTCCTTCAAACCAGCGAAACGAAGGTACTTAGGAGTATCGCTGCAAAACCCTTCGTGATAGAGCACGAAACACAGAAATCCGAAGGATATGCGAAGTTGAAGATATTATCAGATGGGGACGACAGAGAAGAAGGTTTTGGAATGAACATGTATCCAGAATTGCGGAATCAAGAGCCGTAAGAATGGCCAGAGATAGTATCCTCGTTGGTCGGAAGAGATTGCCGCCTGACAATAAGCTCGCCAGATTGTATTGCAATAAAAGTGTTAAATATCGTCCAAGTATGCAGACCTCCAGGACGACCTCCCAAAAAATGGAAAGACAGCTGCCAGTCGACGTCACAGGAGGGAAACAATAATGCAGGACCATAACAGGCCAACAGGCCTAAAACAAGAAGAAGAAAGAGTGACCTGCGGCCGCCCACTGCATACAATGCACAAAAGGACCCCGGGTAAACCTTTCGTCAGTTAATCATAAAGTTATTCCTGTGTTTTACCTCAATAGAAGCTTTACTGAGTAAGTTTGATGTAGATTTATGTTTACACTTCAAGTTACTGAAATGGGCCTTTTTAAAATGTATTCGTTGTGGTTATGAATTTTTTTTTAAACTCCTATTTCCGCTGACACTCAGAGAATGGAGTGTGCGGAGGTCACAAATTACCTCCACCTAACTCAATCAAACGGTTGATGTATACCACAAAGGCCTAAAAGTTTCCGACCTGAACAAGTCAGGCGACATTACAGTTAAATGTGATACCTCTACCCTCAGGAGTATTTCAAATATAGTCGATAGAAGACCTGTTGTTTCATTCTGTTCTGAAATGTTGAAAATTGAATATCGTGCGGTTATCGAATTTCTTTCAAAAGAAGGGGAAACCCAATAGAAATTGAATGACGTTTAGATGCTAAAATCACGGTGCCGGATGCAAAGTCTGTTTTGGTGTATTTTGGTGCTCAGGGTAGATTTTTAATATTGAGAAAAGAATGATTTAAGGTCAGTAAAACGTTAAAAGTCATGCATGTGAAAAAAAATAGTGTGTTTCATTCATTAATCTATCATTAGTTCGTCATCAAACGTCGAGGTAATATAATTGATTGCATTTTATTGTATATACATACATGCATACACATCATCCCGCCATTCCCATATCGGGGTAGGCAGAGAGGATATGGCGTCAGACATTCATTTATCGACACCCATACTTAGCTTCCTCTTCATCCATACACCCTCTCATACAACTCGACGATTTCTCTGACTTTCTACATTTCCTTCTATTATAATATCATTAATTTGATCTAACCATACTTACCTTGGTCTTCCTCTCACACGCGTTCCACTTAGTTTTACACTTTATTTCATATTGCTCTATTGTATTACGCTTTTGTTTACAGAACAACTTAGTGGATTCATTGTGATTTGGCAATCTCTTCCAAATGAATCAGAAAGATATTTAAAATACCAGAAGGGAAAACCGGGCAAGAACCTTTTTTTAAAAATAATCTGGGTTTCAGTTAAGAAAATCGGTACTAAAGGGAATGTAACCCTTGAGCTAGAAAACAATCGTGTTGCAAATAAGGATACGGAAGTCGTATATGGCAGTGCTCCGCAACCTTTTCTCACCTACGACACACCAAAATTCTTCCTAGAATTCCGCGGCACACCAAAAGCTAAAATATCTAGGTCTCGCGGCACACCAAATTCTAAAATATATAGGCATAAGGGTCATTTTTCTTTGTCTATGACTAATTTGGTGCGGCCATGGTGTGTACAAAGCACACTACGCAGTTTTCAACAGTTGGCACCAGTTATTGTGTATTAAATACATAATGAAAAATTGTAAAATGTCAAATACTCGTACATTGAATTTGACCGCGGCACACCTGTATCCGGCTCACGGCACACCAGTGTGCCACGGCACACCGGTTGCGGAGCACTGGTATATGGCATGTGGACAGCACTCAACTACATCTAGAGGGCTAACTTTTAAACCACGGGAATCGAACACGAATCCTCCGGATGAAAGACACATGAGTTTTGAACTGAGCAACATATGTTTTTAATATATACTTTTTAATAATATAAAATATATCAATCAAGTGCACATTCATTTTGTAACTCAAGTACGCGATTTCGTATTGAAAGCGCTTATTTCGCAAATCGGAATAATTATCGTGTAAATTTATCCAATACAAGATTTCAGAATAATTCACGTCGTAAAACATCATAAAACTTTTTGTACTTTTTTTATTTATTCGTTTGATATCTTTACATATAAATTGTGTGGGAGATTCTTTGTTGCATGTTTACGTCAACAACATTTTTTCGCAACCCACTTTGTTCAAATTAAAAAGGTTTTCGCAACCCACTTTGTTCAAATTAAAATTCGTAAAATTTCTGATATATTTTAATTCATTCTTTCATATTAAAACCCTCATCGTATCCGAATTTGCGATTAGTATAAGCTGGGAGGAACATAAAAAGGTGCTCTATTATTGCGGGTCAGTTGAAATAACATTACAAAACTTTTAACACTTTTGTATTCTGATCTCGTGTTTAAACGTGTGATTAACTAGATTTGTGTTGGTTCTGGTCCACTGTTTACACGTGATCGATGCCTCTCAAAAAAAGAACACACTACTAGCATAGTTTTGTAAACAATTCAACCAAAGTTTTCTGGTTTTTAATTTATAACACGGACAATACCCTAGACCGGCGGTCGGCAACCTATGTGCACTAAAGTGTCACTTTTATAACATGGACAATATCCTAGACCGGCGTTCGACAACCTATATGCACTAAAGTGTCACTTTTATAACATGGGCAATACCCTAGACTGGCGGTCGGCCACCTACGAGTATATGCACTAAAGTGTTACTTTTATAACATGGGCAATACCCTAGACCGGCGGTCGGCCACCTATATGCACTAAAGTGTTACTTTTATAACATAGACAATACCCTAGACCGGCGGTCGGCAACCTGTGTGCACTTAAGTGTCACTTTTATAACATGTACAATACCCTAGACCGGCGGTCGGCAACCTGTGTGCACTTAAGTGTCACTTTTATAACATGTACAATACCCAAGACTGGTGGTCGGCAACCTAAAGGTATGCACTAAAGTGTCACTTTTTAATCATTTTTAAGAATTAGACACTGAGTGCCACTGACGGATCCAGGAATTTTAAATAGGGGGGGGGGGGAGGATTTTTAAAAGAAAAGCTATCTTAGAGAAATTGAATATTTATTTTATTATTTCATTATAATTCAAATTACTTACATGACCCCATGCACAATGTAAATTGGAGGCCCTGTTCAAAATTAAAGCGAGATTTTGGAATTCCACCTCAAAAACTAATTTTTTCGTTAAAGAATCTTTTTTATGGTTCCCCGAAAACGAACAATTTCTTGTAAGAAAACGAGCCGTATCCTTTAAGAAATTACGCGTGTAATTTTTTAATGTACTGAAGAATTTCATTATTTGTCATTCTTTATGACGTGCCACAAGAAACCCTTCCGCGTGTCACCTAGTGGCACGCGTGCCATAGGATGCCGACAGCTGCCCTGGACAGTGAAAATATATATGAACTCTAATGTATCGTTACCAAGGAATCACCCTCTGTTCTACATACCAATCAGCTTACAGGACGAATATCATGGCTAAACACTCAGTCACGTGTGGTATAGAGATATTGAACCAACTGAATGACACGATTGATATATTCTCGATACCGTCTAGCAGTATGAGAAGAATCCTGGCTGATATTTTTCCTAACGAATAAGCTAACGCTAGAAGCAGACCCTCTTTGTGTAACAGGAGAAATCCGTGCAAAGTGGATAAAAAAAAAAAAAAAAAAAAAAAAAAAAAAAAAAATGTGCAGTGAAGTGTTAGATCTTGAAGATTTTGATATATTTATCTGGAGACCAACTACAGTCTCCGGATTCAATTATAATAGAATATGGATTTTTTAGGAACCTCCAAACATGTTATCAAATAACATGTTTAAACATGTGTTAATATGTATTTTATCAACTGACTGAAAAAAATAAAACCCTGCAGAACTTGCAAGGTACGAGTATGTGCTAAGCACAGGAAATAAAGTAAAATTCGGTACATGTACTCGTATTATGAGTGTGATGTAACTCTTCAAAAAAGGGAATTTTGGCGGAATTACCAAACTAAAATAAATTAATAAACTAATTTAAATAAACACATTATGATAAGTTTCATTGCAATACTCTTCATATCTATTTAGGCAAAGCAATTTTAGTAAACCCTTCACAAAAAACAGAATTCCTCAAAAATATACCGGGCACTGGGAAAGGCTCTCTTGATTTCGATCGGGTCTTGAAGTGTTAACAAGAATAAAGATTTTAACTCAGCATTGCTGTATAAAACAGATGAATTTAAAAAAAATCTTCTTCTTCTCAGTGTCATGTCAGGTCCCCCCAACGTTGAATATCACTTGAGAGTAGATATATTTGTCCTCGGCAGCCTGAAAAAGATCTCCAAAGTCCCTTATGTCAGTCCAATCACGTATATTGTGGAGCCAGGAGATTTCCCTCCTGCCAACACCTCTACGGCCTTCTATTTTGCCTTGGATGATCAGGTGCAGTAATTTGTACTTTGCTCCTCTAAGTTAAAACAACTAATTAAATTAATTAACAAAGCGCTCTTTAGAGAGCAGACTCCCCTCAAGGGCGCTCTAACTCATGATTCAAACCCACTGATATGAACAGATAAAAAAAATGCCCAAATAAATAAATATAAGTTGAATGTAAGAGAGAAAGAGTATAGATGCAGCCATTAGATAAGAAACTTATCCGCATCCACATATGTCAAAATAGTTGTATAAGAAAATCGTAGAAAAGTTACCAAGGAAGACGAACTACGACGAAACTTTTGTAGATCTTCGTAAATGTGATAGTAACACATTCGGTTTTAGGTGTAGTGTAAGTATATAGTGTTCATATAAAATGATACATTTAGATAAGGCTTTCTTAAAAGGGTTGTCTTGAAGTGCCTCCTAAAGCTGCACACGCTCTCCATATAGCTAACACTTAGATGCAGACAATTCTAAGCCACGGAAGAGGAAGGCAATGCTGATGATGATTGAGATATAATAATTTATAAATTTACCTGATTGATAATAAGTGCTTTCTAAAGGTGCACACCCACTATTTAACACTCATAGGCAGACCATTCCCGGCTGCTACAGGCGCAGGATTGGAGGGTCGAGGCGGAAGACAGGAGGAGCTGGAGGCGAAGATTGACGGAGGCCAAAGCTCGATATGGGCTGTAAGACCATCGAAAGAAAGAAGGGAGACCATTCCAATTCTCCCAGACCTAGACTACACAGAATCGGAAATGAGTACGCAGCAGTCTCGGATATTTTTCGAGTTAGTTTGCTGACCTATAAGAAGTGCCTGAAAATGCACTTCCCAATATCCAAGCCTTGAAATGGGATCCCGCGTGTCTTTCGATGACTTTTGAAGAGCTTTTTAATTGATTATTGTTTTTTTTTTCACTAGTTTAGTAATTTTTCCCCGTGCTTAAGAAGATTTGTTAAGTTAAAACTGTCTGATTCAGTCTTTAATACTTCATTTTAAATTTGTTTTTCAATAATCTGTCTTTCGTATTTTTTTGCGCAGTGCGGGGTGTGCGGGGTGTGCGGGCTGTGCGCTTATGGACGACCCCGTAATAAGTAGTAACATGTGATTTTGTACGATTTAATACCTGTTTCTTTCTGATTGTTTTTGTTGTAACTGTGTAAAATTGTTTTCATACCCTGTCAGTCTTGATGTGTTGAGCACTGGCATCTTTATTTTTTTGATCAGGTACATTGTACCGTTTACTTATATAAATAAATAAATCCCACTTCACAGGACCAGCAGCGTCAAAATCCCTATCATAATAAGGACCCCGCTCTATTGGATCGTTTCAGAACAATATTTTTTTTTTTCTTTTCATTCAATGTCAATCTTGAAAATTAAGCTACCGTGAAAGAAATAAAAATATTTATGTCACGTGTCATTTTGACTGTGTTAAAAATTTCATACAATAAAATACGTAATTGAAATCGCACCGGCACTTAATGTAACGCCGGGCTTAATTATAATTGCGATTTGATAATTTCGTTAATGTTTCCGTGAAAAGGAAACGACACATCCATTAAGATAATTTAATTTCATGACGAGGCTTATTTCGTATTTAAATTATATTTTCGTCAATCAGAATTGCGCCAACGTGTTGTGTAGGAGTCTTTTCAGCAACGGTATTATGTCAACCTTTTGTTGGGATTTTTTTTTATATATTATTATTTTTTTATCGTTGACATTGACAGGTGTTTTCATTTAAAATTAGCTGAATACTATCATCATTAAAATAACGCCTTGTTCTTCCGTCCCTCATGTGACAACCTCCATAGTCTAGTTGATAAGACACATGACTTCCATTTGGAGATTAAGGGTTCGATTATCGATAGTTTCCAAAAAACATACAATTTTATACAAAAGTTTTAAACGAAATTTCATACGAAAAATTAATACAATTATGTAGAAAATTTTCATATATTTTTTTTATATATTATAACTTTATAAAATAATTAAAACATATTTTCATCAAAATAGTTCTTTAACCGTTCCCTTCCTGTGCTAAAAACATCAGCGCGTTCCGGTGCTGTGTATTCAATATATGTCAATACACATGTAAAAATGAGCGATTTAAAATCGAAAAAATAAGAATATTCATAGCCATTCGCTTAAATTAATTAAATTTGAAGACAAAAGTAATAATAATTGAAATTTAATTGCTGAAAACATGAAAAAAAACATTGGCCGACGTTCTCAAAACGGGCGAAGAGACCACGTCAAATGGATGCCCCCGAGCTACTGAAGCGAGAGAAGATTCTATTTCTTGCTTTCCCATATGCCATATACCGATCCCATAGCTGTGTTTTAGAATGAATATACCTACTTTACACACTGGCACACGTTTGATTGTATTAGTGAATTTATTCCCGATTTTCACAGAATATCTCTGATATGGCCGATAAGTGCTAATAATTATTAATATTATTGTTTTCATTCAATGCGAAAATATATTACGGAGGAATACCTAAAATGTGAACCCAGTATTTATTACATTTTTAGAGATATTAAAGTTTTTAGAAGCAATGTGTACTAGTTACACATCACAGGGAAGGGAGGGTTAAAAATCTCTGGCGTCACTTTGTGGAACTCCATAATAAAAATAAAATTAAAACACGGTTACATTGTTTTACAAAATTTCACACTATTATGTTACATTAAACACAAAAATGAGGTTCGTCCAAACACTGAACTTCTTAATATTTTTGTATGCTGTAGAAACTTGGACCTTGGGAAAATCGGAAAGACGAATCGATGCCTTTGAAATGTGATTTTGGCGCAGAATGCTCCGGATGCCACGGACAGTCATGAGAACAAATGTGTCTATCTCAGCCGAGCTCAAAATAAAGGATCGCCTCTCGTCATTGTGTATGTGAAGGGTTCTGCAGTATTTCGGCCACATCATGAGAAAAGAGCCAAATAGCCTGGAGAAACTTATGGTCGTCGGAAGCTTCGAAGGAACGAGATGTTGAGGAAGACCCCCGACTAGATGGAGCGACCTGATCAGGACTGCGACGGGATCTACAATATTGGCTGCTCTCCGATCGACCCAGGATAGATCCAGATGGAAGGAGACCATTAAAAGGATCATCGACGGCTGCTGCCATCCTCAGATATGAGGGACTGGACGACGGAGGAGACTTTGTTTTATTACACATTATTTATTGCAAATCACAATGAGTTTCAACACTCACTGTGTCATCATCAGGTAAATTGTCAAAAACTGAAGGATGTATTAATTATATATACCATTATTTGTGTTGTTCTCGATAAAATATAGTAAAAGCGTGCTATTTATTGTTCATGGTACTAAGAGGTTAGAAGCGGTTTAATTTAATTGAACGTACACGAATTAAAGAACACATTAAAGCCATAAAAAACAATATTTTTTCTGAGTTTGTTGAACACCTAATAACACCTGATCACTCGTTTTCACGCCCAATAAACACAAAAATATTACACATATCAAACACTTATTACACAATACAGCCATTGAAATACATAAAGGAAATAAACTAAACAAAACTATCATAAATATTCAATTGAATTTATCCGTTTCTAGCCCCTTTCCCATTAATACCATAAACAACAAATAGCATAGATACTTTTACTCTACTTTGTCGAGAACAACACACAGCATGGTGTAATTAATATGTACTTCAGTTCTTGACGACTCACTTGATGATGACACAGCAAGTGTTGAAATGCATTGTGATTTGTAATAAATAAAGCGGAATAAAAGTAACCGTTTCTTGAATTTTAGAGAAGACATTTTTTCCCATTGTGGTGTCATGTTTATAATTTGTTTGTAAAATAAATAAAACGTTTATTTTTTATTTCGTATTTACCACTGTTTTATTTGAGTTCACTACCGGTTTCAGAGATCTCCGTCTTCCTCATCAGGTGTAGTTGAACTAAATTATGTCTGAAATACATTTTTTTCTAATTGTAATAAGTAGAGGAGAGAGGAATATATTATGAGAAGTGGCTAATAAAGGGAGGGGAGTAGGTAGGCATAAAAAGGATGGCTTTTGAACGGTAAATATATTTATTTGTTTCCCCTTCAAAAGCCATCTTTTGATGCCTACCTACTCCCCTCTTTTTATTTGCCTCTTCTCTCCTACCCATCTTCAGTACCTATTACAATTAGAAAAAAAAATGGACATAATTAAGTTCAACTACACCTGATGAGGAACACGGAGGTCTTTGAAACCGGTAGTACACAGAGGTGAATAAAAAATTAAAAATAAGTGTTTTATTTATTTTACTAAATTTTTTCAATGTAATCATGTTTTAATTTTATATTTTCATCAACCAGAATTGCGCCAACATGTGTAGGAAATTTTTGAGCAACAGTATAATGTCAACCTTTTGCTCATAATTTATCTGTCGTATTTTAACTATTTTATCATTGACATTGATAGATCTTCTCATTCATAGTTATCTGGATACTATCGTCATCAAAATCATGTCATGTCCCTTAAGAGGAAGACAGAGAGAACATACCTTCACATAATATCACCGTGGTGATATTATGTGGATATCTGTTCTATCCCCACGAGTTGGGAGACGCTTGTGTCTCAACACATGGGTTTCTGATTCAATTCCCGTTGGTGCCTATTTCTTTTACAAAAAGAGTCTCAGTTCGGTTTTTACTAGACCCCTCATTGACATACTCGTATTTCTGGTTTATTGAAAGAGCCAGGTTTTAACTGAACGATTAAGAAAAAATGTTATATAATACATTCACTAAAATTACGCCATACCCTCATAAAGGCAGGCAGATAGATCTCTATATCATATTACGCTGCTATCCATCTTTCGCTTCTGCAACGTCCACACACCTTGTCATACACACTCCTCTATTTATCCGCCACTTACCAAATAGGGCACAGAGGTCGTCGATGTTTCAGAAATTATAATATTATTAAAGATAAATTTAAATCATGTCTTTTGATGGCAAGCAAGGTTATATAATTTAATCATGTTGTGAAAGACTTTAAAAATATATGTCTGAAGTGAATTCAAAGCGATAAAGAAATAGACCGAAGAAATAATGCAAAAATATTGGATAAGAAAACAAAGAATAAAAAGAAAAAAATATACAAGGTTGATGGTTTGTTATGAGTTACGATTGAATGATATTTGAATTTAATTTAAGGAATTATGACAAAGCATATGAATTTCAGAACAGATTTCAAAGACTTAAAATGACACAGCAACAGAAGCTTCACGTTTTGTAGACACTGTCTTGCGTGTTTAATAATCCCAGTTTCAGTTCGTGTATTAGCGAACAAATCCGCTTTATTTTTTATTAAGGGCGTTCTCTTCGATCAGGGTATGAGAAACTCCTTTGCATACCAACATTGTTAATACACTTTTTATCTACTTTGCACGGATTTCTCCTGTTACACAAAGAGGGTCTGATTCTAGCGTTAACTTATTCGTTAGGAATAACATCAGCCAGGTTTCTTCTCAGACTACTAGGCGGTACCGAGAATATATGAACAGTGTCATTCAGTTGGTTCAATATCTCTATACCAAGCGTGACTGAGTGTTTAGCCATGATATTCGTCCTGTAAGTTGGTATGTAGAACAGAGGGTGATTCCTTGCACGGCTATATTTATTGGGTACATATAAACTTAGTGCTTCTAGAATCGCGGGACAGTTAAAGCAACCTTAAAAAACCTTAAGTAGGAATATCGCAATGGATTCTTGCCTTCTTGTTTCGAGGTTTCTATAGTTACACACCGTGAGAAGTTCGATTTCAATTTTAAACATTTTCCTTTGCGGTATGCTTAGCGCTACTAAGGAACGAACTTCCAAGAAGAGAATAATACATGGAATGAAAATGTACGACATAATACGGAATCAAGTGTTTAATGATGAATGTGAACTGAGGCATTGAGTAAGATGAACAGTAACTCCATGGTTTGGGCATGTGAAACTTATGAATGAAGAAAGACTTAAACAAATAAATAAAGCACATTTAAGTGAAAGGCGTGGTACAGGAAAACCAAAGATAGAACGATTGTGCTTAGTAAATGATAATTTGAAAGTAGTAAACGTTTAAAGTTATAGAAATTGTAGGAGTTGGAGGTATATGTATGATATAAAAGACAAATAATGTGGCTAGATAGGAAAGTCTGGCATTCTGTCCCCTCTGCCTACGCCAACAGGGAAACGGTGTGATGCTATGTATGTATGTACGAACTTTACGAACGAATTCAATGTGAAAAAATATTATAAAAAATAAAATAATCGGACGAGATGAGAGCTATAGAATGTGACACTCTTAAATTCGAGGCAGACACAAAAAGTGGATCCAAGATATCTGTCAGGCCGAGGCAGGTGCCGCGTGCTGATGCTGTGCCCAGGTGTCAGAGGTCACTGATGTGGCCGTGATGGGAGGTTCCAGTCCTCACGATACTGCTCTCTACACACGATACAATGTCAAGCATCTTTGTTTTTTTTCTGCTCAATTTTGTTTTTCGTGATTACAATTCTTTGGCCAGTCAAAAAATATGATTGTTATCTTCAAAACCTTGAAGTCACTTTGTTTATTTGCATTGATATAAAATTTTCAGCTTTAACTGCTTACCAGAGGCTAAGGATGCTCACAATATTCATCTTTTGAACCTTAAGATGTGTTCGACAAAGGCTCCCTTTTATACACAGCTGTTATTAAAACTTCCGCTATCTTGTAAAATCACTTGGTGACACAATAAAATTAACCAACATGTCTGTTCGCTAGGAGACTCACTAGGTGACTAATCGTCGTGTAGCGTGGCGCGAAGCGTGTAGTGTGGCCATTGCGATAGTATGCGGTGCGTTGGTTAGCTAGGATATGTCGCCTAGTTCGCAGCGTAGCTCTATACAGCAAGCGAGTCTCCTACCTGTGTGGCCGAGGCCTAAGACTCGAAATTGTCTTGTTCCAAAAATTCACCCCCTTCGTCAAAACATTATTTCCTTGGTTTTGCTCTGTCACAAATTCCATGCACACTCTCATTTCCACAACAATTACGATCGCTTATACTCATAGTTTGGTGCAAACTGGGAATATAATTATTTATTCAAGTCTCACTTCAATAGCAAATAACATTCAAGAAAAATTATTTAGACCTTACTCAAAGTGAATTTACTTAGTTCTGCTTATAAACTCTCCTATATTTCTTCAAAATAGAGGTGCTAGAGCATTATTTGTCCAAAGAGCGTTTTAGAAGTCAGTTATTATTATTAAAATATTTTAAAAATTTTTCAATCATACTTTCGTTGCTAAGCGGGGTTAGTTTAACGAGTATTACTTTTTTTTTAAATTTACTAGGTAATCTTATTAATTCAAACGATGCTTTTCGGTTAATTTTCAACAATAGCACTTGTACATGATTAAGTGGTCTGTGTTGTTTGTAATAAACGTTTCAAGCTCGATTCCTCAAGAATTCTTGGATGGTTTCACTTTCAGCTTTTGAACATTAATATGTTTTATTTATTAACAATGCTTCATAAGTCTAGTAAATTTATATATATTTTTTCAAATATTTAAATAATTTATCAAATGTTTAGGTTTAACTTTGTGTTATTCCATATTAGAATATTTTATAATAAATTATTTTTGTCATTTATTAATTACATCAATTCTCTCATTACACATGTTTCTACATCATATATTGTATTATAAATATTCTTAAAGTGTGTTAATTAAAACTTAGGAACGTTTGATTAATAATAATTTACCAGATATTGAAATATCTCAGTTCAGATATTTTCGAACAATAGTGAATATTTCTTGTTGATTCAGAACGGAATCTGATTTTGCGAACGATATTTTACGAACATTTCAAAAGACCAGTATTGTGAAATATGAATACATGATGTTTTAGAACACGAATTGGTTAATGACACTTATGGCAAAATATCAATTCTTGGTATTTTCAAACTCGAGTAGTTTGAGAAAAGGCCACAATATTATTTTTTTTATTCTCATTCCAAAGCTGTCACCAATCCAAATTGTCATTTGTACTATTTTCACTTACTTTCTCAAATTCAAGCTGACGGTATTCTGACCTTAATTATTTCTTTGTGCGTGCTTTTCAAGTGCGCGTGTTTTTGGTTTATTTTTTTCAATACTCCTTCTGTCTTTGTGTCCAGACGTCAACTTCTTTTGGAGATTGACCATCATATGACAATCTTTATAATATTTGCAGCAACTCTGAACAACCCAGTACTCATTAATTCATTCGTATGGTATTCGTCGATAATCCAAATTATCTTCGACTTCAGTAATCGAGGCTTCTGGTTAAGAATCACATGAGTACGCGAATAGTTCATAGTTCACCATCATTTGTATTGAAAATACTGTAGCATGTACGCAGGCAACAACATTCACGAATATCTAGGACATGTAAACGATGTTACCAAACGGACTATTTAATCTGATACATATTATTTTGTGTATCATTGGAAATCGAACCCGAAACTCCCAGATAGGAAATCTGCATCTTACATAACTAAGTTACAGTGTTAGTCAACCACTCAATAGATCTGCACCCAAACCATTCCCGTAAGCCGTTGAGCCTAAAGATGTAGCGTCTTTGTCTGCCTCGTTGGCCATTTATTTTTCTCTTGATTATGAATTGTATTACAATATATCTTGCGCCTCTTATCGTGTGACCGAGATACTACAAGTTGCAAATATTCACAATTTTCCCGATCCGTCTTTATACGCACTAGTTTTCCACATTAATTACATATATCTACGGAATCTTGAGGATACGTCTGTAGTTTCATGTCTTAGAAGCTTTGATCCTATATAATGTTTTCCAGTTCAGTATTCATAAGATGAGAGTTAAGGAGATGTAGCATTGAATCATAAGAGAAGAGTTGAGAATATATAGCAGTGAACCATACGAATTCTCAATTCCATGCCCATTTACTTCTGTTACTTATAATAAATAGTTAAATTGAACTCAAGTTTCCGATGGTACGACATTCCAAGATTATCTAACATGGTTAGATATATTAATTGCTTTTTGTACCTTATAGGACTCTTGCAGATTGATTTAAATCAAATAAGTTTAAGAAAACATGTTTGAAAAATGATTCTGCCAAAGATCCGGGAGAATCCAGCCCAAGACTCAAAATTGGTGAGAAATTTCATCGATCGACGTTAAACAAATTTATTTTTAAGTATGTTAGCACAAAAAATTGTCGCAAAGTATCTCCAAAAATGTGTGATATATAGGTATAATATGAGGGGCATTATAATCCCATGAGAATTTAAAATGGTTTTAGGATTCCAAAAACTAAAATTATAAAAAAATCAAAACCACTTTTAAGGGTACTGGTACAAAGGTTTCAAATTTTTAACTAAATGCCGAGAAGTATTAAATAAACGGAAAGGACCCGATATTTTTGTAGTCTATGCGTCTTATATATCTATGGATAGTTTAACTATCATTAAAGTGAAAAAAATATATATAAATGTATGTTCTCGGAAGCAAAATGATAGATGTTAGTTAATTAGTCAAACGTTAGGGTATAATTATGTTTTAAACCAAATAAATAAATAAATAAAAAAAACAAATGATTGTAGATAAACCAAAGACATATACGAAAATTAAAATAAACGACCCTCATTTTCCGTTTTCTTTTAATTGTTATTAATTAAAGTAATTTTTTCATCCAACCATATACGCTAATTACTTTTTTCGATCAGACTTTTTAAAATCAAAATTTATTAATTCAATTTTAATCCAAAATTTAAACAAACAAGATATTTTAACTACAAAAAAACGTAACATTTTGACGCGGATAAATATTAATTAATGTAATTATTTTTCACATAAATTTTGTGCCTCAGAAGCGCCATTTGAATGTTATATTATTTCCGCGTTTAATTATTTTCACGTTAATTAAAAACAATCCTTTTTCGTGAAACAATAAAACATGTTCTTTAGTCATATTAAAATAACAGATATTGTCAAAGATTGTGTCCGTGAAATATGTACAGCCATGTTGGGTGGAACCTTCACATGTCATAAGCTAACAATGGTCTCGGGTTGACGTCCCGGCGAGGCAAGAATAGCCTAAATTCGTGATGTGGCCACGATAATGGAATGGAAGACATTGTTGCCTTGGGCACTGCTTGATAGACGCTATTTGAATTGTTTTGTCTTTGATATATTCTTCATTTAAATTTATTTATTATGTATTCATAAAAAAAATATTAATTGATAAACCTTAATCATCATAATTATCATCATCATCATGACTTCCTATTGCCATTGTGTACAGCTTTGTAGAGTGGAGTTATCTCCCTCAAGACAGCTTATAGAGATATAGGTAGCGTGTACCCCTTAAGGAACCATTTGAAGACAACACTTTTTAGTTTTTATCATAATGTATGATTTTATATGAACACCACACACACTACACCTAAATGTGAATGTGTTGCTACCGTCTATTGGAAGATTTCCAAAAGTTTTTTATAGTTCCTCTTCCCTTAGTAATTTTTTGCGGTTTTTTCGCCAAAACATATTTTTCAAAATACATGCGTAACTGGGAAAATATTGTATCTAGTGAACATAGCCAGTACGTTCATACCCTTACACTTAAGTTTTTTTTTTTGTTATATTTTTAATCTGTCAATGAAAGGGATATTAATTAAATTTAGAAAAAGAGAAGTTTGAAAAGCCGGCGTAATAATCGAGTATCTATGACGAGGGTTATAGATGTGGTTAAATATAAATATATTTACTAGAATATAATGAAGTGGACATTTGATATGTTTGCCTACTCCAATAGGGGCATTGCATGATGTTGATGATGAGAATGGTGCTTCTTAATCATCTTGCAGTGCTTCTTAATCATCTTGCAATAAGGACTCTTGCATCCATCGTTTTTTTCTTTGTGACCATCACAATGTAACCTCTGAGAGGTAGTAGTGGATGATTGTTCCATGCTGCACAATAGCCTCCAACTCACTGTTAGTTTTGATTGTGAAGGAACTATTGCTGTTTTTAGTTGGTCCTATAAATACAATGTGTCTCTCGCTAAAACATAGTCCGATTATTTTCTTCTCGATAAATTTTCTCCATATTTCATAACATTGCCAAAAGGAGCTGTATGATCGTTGTGGAAATACGTGCATTTAGGAAAATGCATGGGGCGATACTATATTACAGAATACGGATTGAAGTGAGGAGGGATGAATGCAAACTTAAGGCTGATGTATTAAGTAAGATGAAGAAGAGCATTTTGAGATGATTTGGACACAAAAAACGAATGAATGACAAAATATTAACAAAAGAAAATTATTGCGAATGTTAGTGGAAGATCAAGGAAAATTTGATTGGATCAAGCGAATGATATTTCGCAAAAACGAAATATAAGAAAGAAGATACATTGTAGGAGCTGTATAAATAGGTATATGGATGGGGAGAAGTGTTGAAACAGAAAAATCTTTCGCTCTGTCTTCAAGTATCCAACGTTTTCTACCATCAGGGTTCGGGGACATTTTTTGTCTTTGAAGCTTAGTATTTTATTTTGAGACTTTTCATTCCAGTGTCAGGGTACTAAATTATTTCTGCCTAGAATTCTTCAATTTGGCATTGGGCGTTACACGAATATACTTCAACTTGGTGCATGACATCTGGCTCTAAGGAACTGCAGTAAGTGTCGGATGGACTGCTCTTCTCTGCAGAGAGAGAGAGAGGGTCGATCCGTTACGTAATAAATATCCCCCATTTTGGTATGCTTTCTTGATTTTCCCAGGTTACGTTCAGAAGCTGCTTAGACATGTTCAGGTCCTTCAGAGCATTTCAGTGACATGCAGTAATGCTTCTACAGGCAATATTCACTCTTTGAGACCCGATTTTTTTCTCCACTCGATCATCCTAGCAACATCAGATGATTCTTCCAGAGGTTTAGTGGTCCTGATGATACTGTGCCTGGATTTCAACTTAGGGACTGGTGGTTATGCGAAAGATCTTTAGGGTCCTTCAGTTGGCTGGATGTCTTATCCCTAATTGTAATTGAATAATTTGACAATCTGTCTTCTAGAAAAAAAATGTTTTCTAGTTTTTTTATAAAGAATATACATGACCGAAGTCTACACTAGGCGGAAACGTGTAGTACAGTGCGGGTTTGAACCGACGACCTTCCGCACAGAAGTCCAGTGCTTTACCGCGCGGCCATGCACCTCACAGTTTATTTCTCTGTTTTAAAATTCGACTCATAATACGAATGTATTGTCGTGAGGGTGTTCGTTAATGTGTTTGAATTTTTTTACACATTCATTGAGTTTGAAATCAAATAAACTACTTATTTTTATAGTTTATTTTTTTGTATTCTAACGTGTACAAGGGTGGAGGCTGAAAAACATCTGACGTCCTCACAGCCGGACTCGCCTTTCTATTGAGGAGGTTTATCTCGATTGGAAGGATTTTTATGAGTTGTGCCCAGATCGTTTGATAGTTTCTCTTTCATATGTATTTTATTTTCTACTATATATTGTTATCAATAAATTCATTATTTATTTAACGTCTCCCCTGAGTTTTGGTGGAGTATTTTCAGTGAGAATGTGCACCTTATTTAATATGAGTATTTTAGGGCAAAACAGTATGATGTTTTAGATTTTATATGACGGTATTTTTTCGGGTTAAAAATAAAGATGTAAAAATGAAAATTTAAATCTAAAAAGCGATATTATTTGAGAAGTGATTTTTGTTTAGATCTTCTCAGGGTAAATAGATAAAAGTAGTCGAAACGACTTGTTTATATCCGCATCATTAGTATTAATGTAAATAGTGGCATCATCTGGAGATATGACAACAGTATGACGGAGCGTGAATAATCCATTTTGACTTTGATCTTTGTCACTGGGCATTTTTTATTCCTTCAATTGTTCATTGTCGTGAGTTATAAAAACATCTATTAGAGGACAGTTCAAATCATGAGTTTAAGTTGATAATAGTATATTTTCATCATTTAAACATACTCGTATTAATTTTGTAATTGCAACAGTCATTTTATTACAGCGTTATATTTAATGAATTGGTGATCATTTTATTACAGCGTTATATTTAATGAATTGGTTATCATTTTATTACAGCGTTATATTTAATGAATTGGTGATCATTTTATTACAGCGTTATATTTAATGAATTGGTGATCATTTTATTACAGCGTTATATTTAATGAATTGGTGATCATTTTATTACAGCGTTATATTTAATGAATTGGTGATCATTTTATTACAGCGTTATATTTAATGAATTGGTGATCATTTTATTACAGCGTTATATTTAATGAATTGGTGATCATTTTATTACAGCGTTATATTTAATGAATTGGTGATCATTTTATTACAGCGTTATATTTAATGAATTGGTGATCTTTATATTCGGTTAGTGTAGCTTTCTCTAGCAATACTCGAGAAAAAAATAAGTAAACAGGATAAATCATGGACTCCTTATATTATTTGCCATACCTGTGCTGTTTGTTTGAAAAAATGGAAACAGTAAAAAACGGTGACTTACAACTAGTCCCAGAGTTTGTCTAAAATATTGTTAATTTTAATGTAGAATGTGGTACATTTATCTCCTCTTATCATTATTTTCTATTTTTTAAGTTGAAAAAGCTGTAACATTTTAGCAAATTATTAGTAAAGTAATTATTGTTTACTTAAATTGCTTCTCCGCTCATGTTCACGAAAATGGTAATGAGTTTAACTGAATTGTTTTTCTTGTAGTACTTAACGGAAGAAAATCTTTATCTCTTTAAAGTAAAAAGCCAATTTTGACTCATAATAGATGTTGTTTGTTTGTGTTTCTTTACATTATTTTGTTCTCATCGAATAACTGAAACTCTGTTTCACAACATCAATCACCTCAAAATTTAGATAAGGTAGCTTCTAAGTACAAGAACATCAATAAATAAAGATGTGTAAGGCATGAAAGTGAAATCAGTTTGGAAGTGTTTCCATCAGTTATCAAACCAGTCCCGACCTATGCTAGAATATACTTCAAAACGACCTCTTAGTAGATATTTACTTTCAGTTACTGCTTTGTTAAGAACATTTGAATATTCTTCAATCTCGTTTCATGCTTGTTCCACAAATTGTTATGATATCTTTCTTCATGTTACGATATCCTATATTTCTCAAACATCATGGGTGCTGTAAGTCATCACTCAATAACGTTACTGCATAAAAAAAACATTTATTATTTTTTGGTTTTCAAAAGGTCTGTTTTTATCGTAATTTATTTGAATCAATAATAGACTTATGGTCTTTTAAAATCATGTAACGAAACGACGTTTAGACTACAAAACTCCATTGTTATTATATAAAATAAAAACACTGATTTTAAATTCCATGTATTTATTAGCACTGCTATGTTGATCATTTCGGCTTACAAGATTATCATTATCAACAATCATTGTTGATAATGGCCTAGCAAACCAAAATCATTAACCAAACAGTCGAAATAATCATATAGAATTTAAAATAAGTGTTTGGATTTTGATATAATAAAAAAAAACAAAAAAGTTTTAATACCTGGAAACCTCGCATTATTATCAACGTTTGACAAACGAATACGGTATTCCTAAAAGTCGTTTGGTTTTACAATGGATTTTCTTCTACTTCCTTTGACATATCTGGATTGGTAATTCGAATATATTGAAGAGCATGACAGGGAAGCAATATTGTTTTCGTCCCCAGTAAACGAGCGTTCGGTTTATAACCACTGGAGAATGTACGGAATTCGCTGTACATGACTGAACGTGTTGGTAACACTATTGCACATGAAAAGCACTCCCACACGTACTCTGCATGTGCGAATTTCGTTACTAAAAGAACTATTACCAGACTAAGACCCATATATATATTTTTATAGCACCATTGGTAATCGAACCCGTAAGCACTTGAAGAAACCTCTTTTTTGGAAGTCTTTTCGGAACTTATACTATATATGAACATACTATATATGAATATGTTACTATCACATGTCGAGAGATATATAAAGGTTACTTTCTAGTTCTTCTTACCTTTATAAGGTTTCTTCGTTTTCTTACCATTTTTTTTTCTAATCTAACCTTCTTTTTCACAAACTAATTTGTTTTAGTTTTTTTGTAATGTCTTTTAACTGTCAATATTTCTGGGTTTCAATTCCAAAGTAGAGATCCATTAAGAAGAGTCTGCTCTCTAAATGGGGCTACATAAATTATCATTTTATTATCATCATTACCATCTAGGCTTCGGAGGTTGTCATAGTTCCTGTAATGTAGCACTTCTTCTTCTTAGTGTCATGTCAGGCTCCCCCAACGTTGAATATCACCTGAGAGTAAGTATCTTTGTCCCCGGCTGCCCGAAAAAGATCCCCAACGCTCCTTATACCAGTCCAATACGTATATTGCGGAGTTAGGAGATTTGCCTCCTGCCAAAACCTCTTCGACCCTCTATTTTGCCTTGGATGATCAGGTACAGTCATTTGTACTTTGCTCCTCTAAGTACATGACCCAAATAGGACACCTTTCGGATGTTAATATTAGTCAACAACTCTCTATCAACTTTGGCTCTTTGAAGAATCCTTGTGTTGCTGACCATATCCGTCCAGGGTATCCGTAGCATTCTTTGGTGTATCCACATTTCGAATGCTTCCAGTCGGTTTATACTACCAACTTTGAGGGTCCATGATTCCACTCCATGCAATAACACTGACCAAACGTAGCAATGTAAAACAAAATAGTTAAATTAATAGGTGACCACTCAATGAAATCATTTGGACTTAGGTCTTTTAGTGAAATTTAAACCGAGATAATTAACAAGTTGAATATCTACAAATATTTAATTAGCAATGTTAACATTGCTAACTGGCATAATGAGGTTAGCAGGGAGAATGTATTTCCACTTCATTCTATCCTGCCATACATCTTTCGTTTCTACAATGGCTATGAGATTTCTTTATATCTTATGCTTAGAAATTATATGTCTAACAATATACCTAATATTATTATTAAAAACATAATTCTGGCTTGTCAGCAGAAATCTTCACGTAGCAATGATAACATTGTGAATAAGCCAACAACTGCCTCGAGTAAAGTATAAAACAATATATCGTGGGGTTAATTCCATACGAATACTAGACGTGAAAAATGTGTCCATTGTTAGTGTGTCGTGATACCATTCATATCATGGCATTGTTTAGAATATAATTACAAGCTCCAGCATCCGCGTCCTTGCTCGCTCCTAGCGTGCCATTATCTCCCCTTCAGCCGAGATACTTAAAGAGAAACCTTCCTCAGAACTGTACTGAAGGCATTATTGAGCTTAAAACCCGCTTGAAAAGTTCTCTTAACATACCATACGAGTATACATCATTGTTATGTTTACTCCTAACTGTGATTAGTTTTTTTTTTATTTTGACAGAAGATTTGGATATTAATATTCGGATACTTAGTGAAGTACAAAAACGACACATACTTATATATGTTGAAAGGTAATGTTTTAAGCAGGACTATAAAGTAGGTTGGTATTTTGTGAGATTATGTGCCATTTAGTTTAGAGTGTACTATGGTGAGGAATCTTCGTAGACATTATATCCAAAAAAACTATATTTAAGTAGTAACGCCACGTAATTAAGTATGACATATGGTTAGCAATATATGTACTATAATTGGAGTCGAAGTCGGAGCTGGAGTCGGTGTCGGAGCTAGAGTGGGAGCTGGAGTCGGAGTTGAAACTGGAGTTGGAGCTGGAGTCGGAGCAGGAGTCGGAGCTGGGGCTAGCGCTGGAGTCGAAGTCGGAGCCGGAGTCGGAGCTGGAGTCGGAGTTGGGGCTGGAGTCGGAGATGGAGTGGGAGCTGGAGTAGGAGCCGGAGTCGGAGCTGAAGTCGGACTTGGAGCTGGCGCTGGAGCTGGAGTTTAAGCCGAAGTCGGAGCTAGAGCCGGATTCGGAGCTAAAGTCGGAGTCGGAGTCAAACCTTTAAAATTACTGGAGTCGGATTTTCTTTGCTGACACAACACTCGTTTTAAGATAAAGGAAGAATATCAGTTCATCTGATCGAGATATGACGCTTACTCATGAGGTGCATGGCCGTGCGCTAATGCACTGGACTTCCGTGTAGAAGGTCGTCAGTTCGAATCCCGTGCTGTGCTATTCCCCTCAAATGACGCAGGTATTTTTTCCGCCTAGTATAAGTTTGCTGGTGTGCAACAGCTCACACACTTAAAAAAAAAACTCCACGGCATAGTTTCGGTTTTTTTTACTGGATTGACGTCGGAATGACGAGGGGATCCTCGACTACGAGGCCCAGTCTTTTGTATTGTATTTTACTACACTTTTTTTGTATACAGTACAAACTGGCCAGTTGTCAAATGGTAATGTCTTCCAACCAACCAGAAAAAAATTTAAGAGGCATTTATTAAAAATCAGAAGGTTGTAACTAGTACTAAAGATTCCATGAACCATAAAGCAAAGCTGAATCACTCAAGACGGATATCCTTTAAGTGTTATGTCCTATTGCAGTTTGATGTGTTTTATTTTTGATTAAATAGTTAAACAAAGAGTTTGAAAAGACTGACAGCAAACTTAATTGTTACACATTGATTAAAAAAAATATTTCCATATCGTTAGTTTTCGGTGTCTTCCATACAGAGGCGTAGCCAGGGTTTTTTCGCACTTGGCAAATTACTATATTGGCGACGTTTTTAAAATTATTTTTTTTTAATTATGAATAAATAATACAGCTTAAGGAAGCACTTTAAACCAACCTTTTTTGGGAGGTCGTATTAATATTTATGATTGCAAATTAACACTGCATTTAAAGCCGAATGTATCACTGTCACATATCGAAAGATCTAAAATGTTTTTAAATAGCTCGTCTTCCCTTCGTTTTTTTGTATTTTTTTACCAAATATATTTTTTGAACATATGCATATGCGGTGGAGTACTTAATCTTATGGTCACAGTCATTTCCTTCTTTGAGAAGGTTTTATTCTCTAAACGTCGATATATAAACTGTTATTTTATTTTTAATAAGCAGTAGTATTTTAAACAAACATTTATGAAAGTGAAAAATCAATGAGAATTCTTATAAAGGGTCTTTCAAATTAAGCGTTTTTTTTAGTTCTTTGATAAAACACAGATGGCGTCGAGAACTTGCCTGGGTCTTGGGACATTTGACAAGTGTAATGTATGACATTTATAAAAATGGAGTCGTATACAATACAACAACACATTCAAATTGAAAATTATTTTATGTACTGTAATCTCCCGAAAAGGTGATATTAATTGGCCACCAAGATCATGTAATCTGACACTGTTGGACTATATTCTCTGGAGTTACGTTAAAAGCCAGATTTATAAAAATGATCCCCGATCAATTCCTGAGCTGAAGGACGAAATTATTCGCGTTATTGGTGATTTAGAACCGCAATTATGCCAAAATGTCATAGAATATTTCGACAAAAGAGTAGACATCTGTGGAGCTACAAGAGGTAGACATTTGGCGGATATTGTTTTTTGTATTTAAATGTTATACATTATACTTTAGTGACCAATAAAAAGTTTTTTGAAATCATAGCAAAATGTGTATTTTATTCAAGAATTTAAAAAAAAATAGAATAAAAAAACCGCTCAATTTGAAAGACCCTTTATGTGTGAAATAATTACACGTTTTACTAACAGAAAAAAACATATGTTATGTATAAAGTAAACAGTAATTAAACAAAAACTTATTACGTAAAAATATTATTACATAAAAACACAAAAGTATGTAACCTTTGTAATATAAGAACATAAAATGATTACATGAATAAGCAGCATCGCCCTATCCCCATACGAGACCCAGGCCAATAAATATACTCTCTGAACCCTTGCACCACCCTTTACGAAGTAAGGTGGCTTCGATGATAATTTTTGTCAGCGAGTTCCCATAATTTATACAAAATGTCAAACATGTATTTTGAATTGATGGATTTACAAATTTTTAAAAAGTATTACAAAAAAGCCGCTCTCATCAAGATGATTGTGCAATAAAAGGAAGAAAGAAAGTCAAATTGAAAAATGTATCGTATCTGACAAGGAATTCTTACCATTCACAGAGTTTGCACGTGTACAAAGCTGACTAACCAATTTGTTGCTTTTTAGTTTATGAAGGGATAAGTACTATTTGTTTGATGTAATATACTAGAACATTATGTGTTTATAGATTTTTTCTACATTTATACTAAATTCGTTTGTGTGAATTTTAATAATCACCGTTTTTCAATTTTATCAAACGTTGTTTTGACGACCTCCGTAGTTGGGGGCTTCGGGTTCGATTCCCGATGATACCCAAAAAAATGGTGCGAGTCTGGTTAAAGAGGTCGTCTGGTAACAATACTCGCACGTGTCGAGTGGCAGTGTTGCCAACATGTTCAATGACGAACTACAAATTCAGTGCCTGAGGTTCTAAATCCGAAGGCTGTATTTCTGAAACCGAAGACAATATTGTCTCCCGACCACGGTCTTCAATGTATGAAACACAAATTCGAATATATTGAAGGGTATCATACGACAAAGAAAAGTTATTGCGAAATCATTGAAACATGGAATTCGGAACATAAACGGAAGGTTGGGGTAAAAAACCAATTTATTCAAGGAAGCTTTAAATTAGCATCCATTAATACCAATAAAAGTGTCTAAATTAATGTAAAAGAGACCACAAAAAAGTATATTGTATTACACTTTTATTGTATGTAGTACAATGTGATACAATTTCTTCCAACCAACCAAAAATATGTTAACGGCACCTTTTGCGACTGTCCAGATTCCATCACCTCGTTACGCTACTTCTTCTTCTTCTTATTTTAGGCCTTTTGACCTGTTATGGTCCTGCATCATTGCTTGCCTTTTGTGACGTCAACTGCCAGCTGTCTTTCCATCTTTTAGAAGGTCGTCCTGGAGGTCCGCTTGCTTGGGGATACATTCCCTGGCCATTCTTACGGCTCTGGGTTCCACCATTCTGGATACGTGTTCGTTCCAGAACCTTCTTCTCTGTCGTCCCCATCTGACAATATCTTTAACTGCACACATCTTTCGGATTTCTGTGTTTCGTACTCTATCACGAAGGGTTTTAATAGTGATACTCCTGAGTACCTTCATTTCGCTGGTTCGAAGGAGATTTTTGGTTGTGACAGTGTCGTCTCTGGACTCTATGCTGTATATCATTATGGGTCGGACACAAGTCTTGTATATCCTCACCTTGTTTTGGATGTTTACATACTGTTCAAGAAAGTGCTGTTACGCTACTGCTTTCATAAATACCTGTTTCAGACGATCAACGTCCACGAGCAAAAAACACCTCACGTTTTTAAACTTACACACAAAATCATAGTTTTTTTTAATCTATAGTATAATATAGTACAGTGCCGCTATGAAATTAGTTAATCGATCCACGTTAATATGTCTCATGAAGCTACGCCCAACCGCGGTCACCGAACGGCCATTTAAATTAAGATAAGAACGCGGAACACCTTTCTAAACAGCTAACGATCGGCCGGGTGAAGGGGCAAACGTTGGCTATCCACGGCGATTCCCACGCCGCCCACTCACTATCATATCTAAGGCTGCACCTGCGAATTGTTTATCTGTGGCCGAATGTGACCATGCGGGAGCGCGAACATCGAGTCTGGAGGTTACGCCATAGTCCACGTGATGACTGATCGAAGATTGATGGTTATGGATGGATGTGGTAGAAGCTGTATGACTTCTACGTAATATCATGTACTACGTGTTATATGTAATAGCATTTCTGAGATACATAATACATAACATCACGTCATCTCCCTGTCGGTTCACACCTTTGTCTCTTCTTCATCCATGCACTTTTTCTTACGATTTCAATGACCGTCATAAATTTTGATAAAACCTCCATAAAAGGGCTGACTTTAAGTGTTTCCTTAAGCTGCACACGCCATATACGAGTATATACTCGTACATATATCTAATCCTAAGAAGTAGACTATTCCACGCTACAGATCCAGCAACGTCAAAAGTTCTATCAAAATACCTCACCCTATTGGATCGATTTGGAACAATTAATCTATTAGATAATTTATTACAACAAACAATTTATTACTCCATAAAAAGGCTGACTTTAAGCGATACCTTAAGCTGCACACACCACCTATATCTATAATCCTAAGAAGTAGACCATTCCACGCTACATGACTAGCAACGGCAAAAGTTCCATCAAAATATCCCCACCCTATTGGATCGATTTGGAACAATCAATTTATTAGATTAACTACAAAGAAACCTGTGTAGATCTTCTGATATGTTACACATTCGGCTTTAGGTGGAGTTTAGTGGTCATACGAGTATACATACAAACATACCATCTCTCACTTATCTTCTTTCCTTCAGTCTATCTCATTTTGTTTTGCTAGTATATTTTAGCTTACTAAAGTTACTATAATCATACAAACTATCATTTCCCTGTCGGGATAGGCAGAGAAGACAGAATGCCAGACTTTCCTATTTTCCTATCTCTACATACATCCTTTTACTCTTCCATATCCATACACTTTCCTATACAACTCCTACATTTTTTCTGACTATCTACATTTCTTACTTTCAAAATGTTCACTTGACCCAACCATTATTTCGTTAGTCTTCCTCTATCACATCTTCCACTCACTTTTGTACTATGTATTTGTTTTGTTAGTTTATATTTTTTCATTTGTTCTACATAGCCAAACCATTTCAGAGTGCTCATCTTCATCTTACTCAACACATCAGTCTTAAGTTCACATTCCTCCCTAATCCCTTCATTAAATATTCCGTCACACATTGCCACCGTCAGCGTATTCTTTGCAGTATACGCATTTCTACAGCATTTTTTTTTTTTGGAAGAAGTGTCCGTGTCTTCGAGGAGAGTAACACAGCGCGAGGTTTGAACCGATGACCTTCCGTACAGAAGGCCAGCGCGTTACCGCGCGGCCATTCTTCAGTTCCTTTCAGTCTTTTTCCATATCCACGTTTCACTTCAATACTTCAAAGCTGGTACTAAAATATGTCTAAGATAATGTTTAAGTACTCATAATTTAAATCATCATTTCATAATATTTCATAAATTAAGTTTCCTCCTTTCGTCTTCTCGACATCCATATATAATCTCGTACGGCTCTTTCTGTTATTTTTATTCCGTCTTTCAAAATTTAAAAATAAACCCAATTCACCTTAATGTGCACTTTTTCACCCTACATAATACTCAGTTTTTAATTCACTTCGTCCTTAATAATTACATTTCTTATTCTTTCATACATCGACATACCATATATTATTCTCAGTACACGCAATTCCACTGCATTTACTCGGTTTAATTGATTTATTTGTCACGTCCACGTTTTACTCCCATACATCTATATTGGTACTAATACAATATTGTTAATCATAATTCTTGATGTTGCATGGTTTGAATATGTTTTTTAGTGCCCGTTGATTTCTGATATGATAAGAAATATAGTAATATGCTTATTTATATATTGGAAATAAACTAAGTTAAGTAATATGCTTATTCATATATTGGAAATAAACTATAAGAAATCTAGTAATATGCTTATTCATATATTGGAAATAAACTATAAGAAATGTAGTAATATGCTTATTCATATATTAGAAATAAAGTAAGTCAGGTGTTTTATTTTATCCCATCAATTAAGAATTTCTACTCAGTGACGATTGAAACAAATCGTGTTATATTGTATTTTATTATACTTTCGCTGTATACAGTTCAACCTGGCGGACTAAATGGCATGTGACAATTTATTCCAACACACCAGAAATACGTTTAAGACGCCATACATGAAAACAAAGTTGGTGTCCTTTTTGAAAAAAAATCTGGATTCCGACAGGAATCGAACCCGCAACCTTCGGGCTAGGAGACAAGTGTTTTAGCAACTAGGCTACGGAGGTTGTCTGAAGCTTAAAAAATCGTCTTGTTTTTTGAAATTTATCATAAATCAAAACTTTAACGTAAAGTCTTATATTGAAATAAAAAACGAACCTCTTGTCAACAAAAACAAATTAAATAGTGAACTAAGAAATTGAATAATTTGTACAGTATATTTAACTGTAACTCGTGCAAAAAGATATGTCTCGTACCTTGAAGACATATACATTCTGATAGTATTGGCATTTCAAATATAATAAATTGTTTTGAGTCTGCTTCAAAATTATCTCGAAAAGCTGTCCAATAATTACAGATCAATTAATTAAGGTCGTTCCGTTGATTGATGTAACGAAAGTACGGACGCTGTATGGACCAATCGTGATACTTAAATTTGTTTTTTATTTTTATGTTTTACATTAAATCTATTTTATTCGACGGTTTGAAATGTTGAATAATTAATTCTGAAAATGATTACGTTGGACCCGAGAGATTGAAAATGAGGCGCCTTATTCTAGACTTTAATGCCAATGATCATTAAAAGAAGAACGATATTGAAATAAGAGAAGAAGTAGGCAATAGAGTCAATGGTGGTTTACCGACTGGAGGATTTCAAGATAGGTAATGTTGACTATTCATAATGGAATCTAGATCTCATAAATGTGTTGATAGCAAAAAAAAATTGGAAAAAAGGCAAATGCAATAGAAATGAGAGGGTTGTATATAATATGTAGAAAAACAACGAATCATGGAATAAGGAATGAATGTGAATTGAAATAAAAGGTTAAGCAAAGTAAAAAGGATGAATGATGAAAGATTTACAAAAGTAATCTGTAGTATATAAAGTACAAATAGTTTCGAAAACCTAGAGAAACGTGTCACGACTAAATAATCAATTCCTGAAATTAGAAAGAGGGAATAACCTTCTAATAGGAGAATATGCATGATGAGGTGTCAGAAGTGAACGATGCGTTCCAGGATAGAATGAAGTAGAAGGAAGTTCTCTCTGCCTACCCCGATAGTAATAGGGTGTGATGGTGATGATGACAATAAACAAGTTATTTTAAGAAATCATTTTGATATGAACTCCAAATACAACAAAAATGTTTTTTTAAACAGTATTTGATTAGGAATACAAATCTCAGAGATCATTTTGGTTTGTTGGATAGTGAAAATACTTAAGGAGAAATTGACAACCTCCGTGGCCTGGTGGTAAAACGCTTGTCTGCCGATCCGGAGGTTGCGGGTTCGATCCCCGCTGGAACCCAGATTTTTTTTAAATGGGATTCAGTCTGGTTTTCATTCACTAAGGGCCTTTTAAAAAAACATCTTTCCGGTTGGTTGGAAGAGATTGCCACATTCGCAATAAATTCGCCAGGTTAAAAAAAAAACCACAGTTTATGAAAGTTTTTAGATTTAAAATTGTGGAACTCCATATTAGAATATTTAACTATAAATTACATTGTTATTCCACTAAATTACAATAATCCCCGCTATGCGTGTTACTACCTCTTACCCGAGGATCTCTTTAGGCGGAATGACAAGGTAATTCAACTTGAAGACATCCTCGGGGTAGGGTGAAGAAACGCGTGTAGCAGATATTGCTGTATTTAGTGGAATACCAAAGTAAATATTCATGATTTTCATAATTTGTCAGAGTGGTCTAGAAGTCAGTATGATTTTCACAATTTGTCGCAGTGGTCAAGAAGTCGGTATAATTTTAACAATTTGTCACAGTGGTCTAGAAGTTGGCATGATTTTCACAATTCTTCACAGTGGCCTAGAAGCTGGCATGCTTGCTAAATACTCGATTATTTTACTCCTAAAAAAATCATTCCCTTTAGCTTTTGTTTAACTAATGAGGTTTTTTCAGCTGATATTGTTTTAATTTTAAGTGCATTTAACAAAATTTAATGCTAAAGTTTTTAATAATTTTCAATAAAAAAGAGAACAACGCTCTTAAAAAAGGTTCGCGCTGAATTGAAAATATTATTTAGAACCTTTTAAAACTACCACTATTTGGAAATTTCTTATTTCATCGAAAATCTTTATTAGTTCAAATCTAAACGAGCACAAAAATTGTTTCAAATATTCTTGTGAAATCTTCTTTCTTAATACGTAATAAATTAAAGTAGTCTAATTAAACCAAAAAGCGTGATGGACAGACAATTCGATGAATCGAGAAATAATTATTGGGGAATGAAAGAGTTTTAAAAATCGTGACATGTTGAGTTGTGGTCATTTCTGTTGGTTGTGATCACTGCATAGAGCGGTCCGGTCCACTATAGGATGACAAAATATTTTTTTTAAAGTTTACTCATAAACAGGTTAAATCACAATACAATGAAATTCATGGAACCATGAAAATAATTTTGTAAGGATTGAATAATACAATACAATCCAATCTAATAATACAATAATAATACAATACAATACAGTCTCAATGGAAGTCAAAATATTAGAAGTTCAACTGAATAGAGTGATTAATTCAATTAGTCGTTAGTTCTTAATAACAAAATAAATACCCATAATAAAATAAAATACAACCTACATACAATTACACCATATTCATTTTGGATGTCAACACTTTTGATCTTTTTCTCAAACATTTGTCTTTTTTTTTTAAATTTTGTTCTTCAAGATTTTCTACAACGTATTCATTGTCTTAACTTTCTCCATAAAACAAATTTCGTTTTTTATTATATTTGGTGAATGTTTTTTTATAGTCTATAATAAAAGTATGTGTAAAACAGTTATAGTATTGTTTTTAGTTATAATTGTGTAGGGTACCCACGTCCCTAAAATATTGTCAACATGCAGGGTCAACGACCGATGAATCAACCTCTGGATATGTACAATTGTCACATACCAGAACGTCAACACTGTTTACACGCAAATAATATTTACATCGCATTCCAAGGTAGAAAGAGAACATATCACGCCGTCTCGCCGTTTCGACAATAAATATCCTACCCACTGTATTATCCGCAGCGCTTGCGACCACCTCAGCACGCGCAGGAGTGAGATCGAGATATACCGCGGACGCAGTCACGCGTCCCGTTCTGAAATTCTATATATACCTACTTATCGTTGAATAAAGGGCACTTGTTATTATTCGCTTGACCATTAATTTCTGTTTACTATTTATTGATTATTCACTCTCACTTCCCGCATTCCTGAATCGACGTATTTTATTTTAAATACAAACATATCAAAATCATCACGACGTATCAGATTAAGCATCCCGCTAAATTGATGACCCCGAACGAAGAGGAACACAGAATTCGACTAAAACGAATATAGCGATGTCAACATCAACATCATCAGCACGTCCTACTAGGACATACGCTAAAATTGCTTAAAACCCAAGGGTTAGCGGGATTTCAATTGTATATATGGTTTTATAATAAATACAAATGTTTACCACATTCGTTATATATATAGTAGCACTATCTAGTGGGTTTATTGTCTTGTGATAATATCTTTCAATTAACTACAAAGATGTAAAAAAGGCGTTAAGTTGTAACTAGACGCCTGTAATTTTATCTGAGATAAAATATAAAAATAACAATGTCTTTAAATCTCCACAGTGTGAACGTGAATAATATATTTGTATTGTGTGAAACGAAATAATTTTGCTATCCAATTGAACTCAATACGTCTTATGTGAGTCGGTATGTCTGTGCCAGATTTCGACTGGCGCTGGATAAGAAAAAAAATCCAATTGATTCTTATAAATAATCTTTGCTGTTTGATTTATTCACCGTTCTGCGGAGCGTGATCTATAAATAATGAGATCACACATGTGAGATAATCGGCTAGATTCTACTATAAAACACATAAGGAAATATGTGTTATTGCAACGGTCAATACAGTAAATTCCAAATAAATACGAGTAGATTAGAGATTCGATTGAGATGTCGATTTTCGAACATTTCCAAATTGTTATAAGACAGAATAAAACAACATATTAAAGAGCACCGTTTAGAGAGCAACTCAACTCAAAAGCGTTACAACTATGGACTCGAACCCACCATTATTGATATATCAAAAGTATTATAAAACAAATATATATAAATTAAACGTAATGGTAGGAAAGTTGTGGATGCCCATTTGATTAGGTCCGCATCTGCAAATGTTCAAAATAATAAATTTGGTTAGAAAACAACTTACAATTTACCAAGGGAAGACGAACTACAAAGACATCTTCGTTGATCTTCCGATACCTGATAGTAATACATTCGGATTTAGGTGTAGTGTAGTGTGCGTGTGTTACATATATACTATGCGTATCCAGAAAGTAAGTGTACTGAGGCTCTCAAGACCGGATGGATTTTATTTTCGACATGTTGGCTACACTTCCGTGTAGTCAGACCCTTCCCCTCCGCAACGAGACCGGTTCGAGGTCAGTACGTTGAGAAGTGTCGACGCGACAACACGTTTCGTGAAAAATGTCAAGCCAATCTCCCGCCAAGTGCGAAATACGCGGCGTCATCCGTTATCTCGTTTGGAAGGGAAAACCTCCGGTTGAGGTTTATAATGAGGTGAAAACTGCATATGGTATAAAGCTATGAATCGTACGAGTGTGTACAAGTGGTGTTGCGAGTTTAAAAACGGTCACGTCACACCTCTTCACCCTCCGCCAAAAAGTTCAAAACCACAATTTCAGCCAAGAAAATCATGGCATCCGTGTTTTGGGTCTGTCAAGGCATAATTTTAATTGAATATATGTCTCAAGGGGAGACCATCAACTCTGCAAGATACTGTGAGACCCTAAAAAAATTGCGGAGGGCGATTAAGAACAAGAGGAGAGGCATGCTGACAAAGGGAGTCTGCCTGCTGCATGACAATGTCAGACCACACACGGCCAACGCCACGAAGGAACGGCTCGCCTCGTTTAAATGGGATGTCCTGAACCATCCCGCGCATTCCCCTGACCTAGCACCTTCAGATTACTATCTCTTTACCTCCCTGAAGCTGCACATGGGTGGAAAAAGGTTTTCAACCGACGAGAAGGTAAAGGAGGAGGTGGAGAAGTGGACGGAGGGGTAGGCGGGAAACTACTTCAAGGAAGGCATCAAAAAGTTTATACCCCGCTTCACCACCTGCATTGAGAGGAATGGTGACTATGTCGAAAAATAGCTTACATATGTACTACGGTAACGACGTATTTTTTTTGTTTAAATAAAAAAAATTGTAACCTACAAAAATTCAGTACACTTACTTTCTGGATATGCCTCGTACA
>CATKWJ010001012.1:0-33056 GCA_949825065.1 Odontocerum albicorne
CGTGCAGCAATTTCTTTCAACCATCCAAAAGATGGTAAAGAGGCCTTAAGTGATGACGAAACTGGAACCCTTTTTTCAAAATCTGTGTTCCCACGGAAATTGAACCCGAAACGGTTAGGTTACGAGGGTCGTATTGTAAATTTTCATTTTAAATTTAAATGGCTCTAAATAATGCAAAACTTTAATGCATTTTTTTTATAACACAGAAATGTACATGTTCATAAAAGTAATTTTAAATTTCTTGTTTAAAGTTTAGGTTTTAAATATTGTGGAATTTCATGTAAGAATATTTAATATAATTTACTTTGTTATGCTACTTATTACATTAACCCCGACGACACATGCCTCTACCTGCCACCTCAAGGATCTCTTCAGGTTTCCCACGCCTGAAAGAACCTCGAGATAGGAAATAAAAAAACGGGTTGCTGGAAAATTTTATAAGTGAAAAAAAATAATAATATTATACTTAGAACTCTTTTCTTGACCATAGTTTTTTTATAAAGACAATTTAAGTGAAGTTTTGCTAAGGGTACAAAAAAACTATTCAATTATTTTTTTTATCAATGATTTTACATGAATAAATTAAATAAAGACAAATGTTTATAACATCAAAACGCAAATTTGATCAATCGAGGCGGTGAACTTTATTTTAGTTAAATATATATTTCAATAAATTCAACGAGATGCTTAACCGATATCACATTTCGAAACAAACAGTTTTAAATTTAACCAAATAAATATTTGAAATATAACATGTATTTGCTATAAAACTTGTATTTTATATCTCTCGTAATAACGTTTATGTTAGAATATAATTCTCAGTAATTAACGTCCATGATAGTTTCGAACCTTCATTTTTGTGTGCTTACATGAAATGAGTGGTGGGGAAAATAGGCCTTACCTCATGATCTAGAAAGATTAATTAGTTTCTCCGGCAAATAGATAGCGGCTGTGAAAGTACAGGTTTTTTCTATTTCTTAAGCTATGCCCAATATTATATTATATTTATAACATATTTTTATGGGTTTTAGTGGAACACAATGTATTTGTCGCAATTTTTATCCATCTATTTTGTAATTGCTCAAGTCAAATTACGTAACATTTCATGAATTAACGTTCTTTATTTTTGCTTGACGTTCGTTCTCTCTAGAATTATAATAATTCAATCGACCATTGTTGGTCTGAAAGTGTTATAGATATATTTGACGTGTGCAGTTTAATGTAACACTTCATGACAACACTTTGTGTAGGTATTATCAAAATTTATGATTACACATGAGCCCCACATATACACTACACTCCACTTAACGAAAAAAACGATGGTTTATTCATTTGTCCTTTATTATTATTATTATTATCATTAGATAATATTTTATTTAAACGACTTTCGTGGTCTAATTGGTAAGACACATAACTTTCACTCGGGGTTTTCAAGTTCGATTCTCGATGGTACCCAAAAAATAATAAAAAAGAGTCCAAGTCTGAAAAAAAGTTCGTCTTTTTACAATACCGACAAGCGCTTGGCGTGTAAAGAAGTATGTTCGATTAATCAATATCTGGTATCACAAAGTTGGGGTTACTGCTTTCAATTATATAAGACTTAACGAGATTTTAAGGAGAAGGAAGAACTGCCCAAAGGGGCTCTTTCTCCGATGGCGACACACCTGGATGTGAAAAGCATACTAGTGACGATGGACGTAAGGTCTCGCAGCGCAGGAAAATGACTCGCAGTGCAGAAAATATACTAATGAAATGATTTACGGTCTGGAGTTCAAACAGCCCAGCAAGTTGCCAGTACTTTCACAAAAAGTTTCGAATGTATTGTAATAAAACCATCCTTTGACGCCACAAGATCGGGTATGAAGAAGAACCGATGTAAGGCTGAGTAGAAGAGTTCATGCTCCCATAGATCATTTAAGCTCCCATGGCCAGAGAGAAATTGAGAAGTATAGATAATATAAGGTGGTACATGACGAGATGTATGAATATCATGAATATGATATCTAATATATCTGCCTACCCTTACAAGGAATATAACATGAAAATATATATGCATGAAGTATTTGCGAAGAATACATATTCAAAGAGTTTTTTTCCACATAAACAAAAATATTTGAATTAAAAAGTATCACAACAATAAATCGTTTATTTTTCCTTTTCATATTTATTTTCTCTCTTTGTGTCACAAACGGTATTTACTTTAAGATTTCACCTCTTGTCACTTGGTTCAAATTAAAAAAGGAAAGGGGTAAAACAAAACTGTCACAAACGGGGTGACAGGATGAATAATGGCAACTGGTAGGTAGGTACATTGATCTGATAGCACAGGATCCCCAGGTAATTTCCACCCCTTCGTATTAAGTTTTTCTTATTGGTGAGGATAAGTGGCGCAAAAAGCCAAAAAATGGTTAAAGTAAAACATTTTGAATGATTTTGAATATAAGTTCGGTATTAAATATACAGAGTGATTATTATTAACTAAAAAAATTGCACGAGTGTGCACAGGGTGCCAATGAAAACTAAACAAGTTTAAATCAATGTTGAAGTAATTTTCAAGTGCCATTAAATACGTGCATCCTTTTTGACCATGGAGCTGTTTCCCTGCCAGAATAAGCAGAAATAAGAAAACGCTTGACTTACTTATCACGACACATGTTTCGTTTCTTCAATATCAATACACCTTCTCATGCAATTCCAGCAATTTCTCTGACATTTACGTTTCCTTCTTTCAAAATATACCTAAATTTAACTACACTTTATTGATCTTCCTCTACAACACCTTCTACTCACATTTGCACTAAACGAGTATTTTTGTTTTGTTATACTTTCTTCATTAATTTGTTCCACGTGCTCAAACCATCTGACAATACTGTTGAGTTGCAAAATATTGAAGGAAAATTAAAAAAATTGAGCCTAGATCACTAACGGATAGATTTACCCTTAATTGGATAATAATAGGGTTTACTAGTTTATTTCCCTTATTTGATTATTTCAATTGGATTACTAAAACCCTAGATGTAACAATGTATGTATTTTAATCCAGTAGCTCAGTCAGTGGTTATAAGGCAAGCCTCTATTAGATCTCAAGGTATCGTGGGAAGAAGTCGTCAGTCGTCAGTACTTGGATAGGTAGAAATATACAATGAAACACATATTTGCTGTTAAATAGTTATATATTTGATCTTGACGAGCTGATAGCCCGTCAGAATACTTCAATCGGGCAGATTACTTTCTGATACTCCGCTATTCTTTCAGATGGACAGACAGTCGAAGTATTTTTTATTAGGGGGTAATTTCACAACAGCTCGTTGCGGAGTTGTGCCATCACCAACAGCTCGTTGCGGAGTTGTGCCATCACAATAATTAGATATCACCAATCTCTAAATTTACTCAGATATCACCATAAAATGACAAGCAAAGAAAGTAAATAAATTCACCTTACTTCAATACAATTGACACAATGTATGTTCGATGTTCGGCATCAGATGCAAGACCACAGGTTGACTTCTATAGGGCTCTCAGGCCTTATGCTGCTACTACAGGACCGTTGAAATGAAGAAGTCGCCCCAGTATGGTTGGTGGGCGTCAACTCGTGCCGTAATACAGTCACACGCGACGAAACGGAATTTCAAGTGGGCTCTTTGAGATTCGTCCCGGTCCTGAAGACTTTACGACATTTTAGTGCACTCGATATTCTGTGAGAATCAGCTGATTTTGACCAGAGATAAAGTTGTACGTCAATCTCAAGATTGTCACTTGGATAAATTATCAGAATTTACTCAATAATAAACGGACGGCAATAACAAAATCCTCGTATGGATAGAATTTTGTCCAGCCAATTTTATGGAAATAAAGTGAACACTTTGTTTCTAGAAATACTTTTAGAATACTTGGAATTAAGTTACAGCGACCAGTGATAAGTATAAGAGCTTTCAATTGGACGAGATCGGAACCAAGAAGGGGGGCGCCGAGGGCAACGTAAGGCTTATATAGCTCGCGGGATTCTGACGTCACAATAAAAATTCCTTATAGAACGTTGCTCGTAGACACTTAAGATTTACGGCCATAGCACTGTGTTGAGAAAAAACTTGAACCAAAACAATCCCACGGCGATCGTGAGCTGTGTCAACCTTAGAGATCATTGCCGAAATTTATTAACTATAACAGAATCATAAATTCCACAATTTGTTTATATAAGACAAACTTAATCTCTGGACCGATGGGAAAACGTTAGTCATATCAGTCTAACACGGTCCTTTTAAAATTTGTTTACATAAAAATGCACATCATCCTCACGATATATACCATGAATGAAATTTTAATGGCTATTTATGACTTTAATAAATTAAATGGTTGATCATAGCAGAACAAGTACCAAATCCGGACACCTTCTCATCGAAACACTAAAATTTACGATATATATCGTGAGTTGAGTTTTTAATAGCTATTTATGACTGTAATAAATTAAATGGTTGATCATAGCAGAACAAGTACCAAGCCCTGACAATAAATAGCTTTTTAATAATCTGAGATAAAAGGCTCCATTGATTACAGATATAAAATTTACTAATTTGTACAAAAGATAGAATGGTGTGGCAAAGAAGACTGGACCATCCCTGAATTATATTTTATTTGAGTATAAAAAAAGATTTTTTAATATAAAAAGCAACTCTTTTATGATTGAGTTTGAAGCTATGTTTACATAAGTTTGTATTTCCAAACTTGATACCCTCCTTCGTGTCTCGCCAAATACCAAGAACCTTTTATAATCTGACAGAAAATAAGGCAGACAGTCGTACTTAATACCATTTTTAATTAATTTAAAACTACGTGATGTTTGATAATTTATTTAATATACAATTTAAATGTAAGAAAACCTTGGAGTTACATCAAGATATACATTATAAAAATTATATAAAAAGGTATAAATAATAAAAAAATTAAAAAGAGTTTAACTCTCTAAAAAATAAAACTTAAGGTTAGTTGAAAATTGTATGAAAAAGGGAAATAAAACTATTTAATATTTGATATGAAAGTACGTACTTATATGAATGTAGACAGAGTAGACTGGAAATATGGATTAAAAAACAGTTCTATTCTCTTTACCAACCCCAAAAGGGGCGTAGTGTTATGGTTTTTGGTTTTATGGTTTTGTTTTATTTAACATTTATTGGTTCAATTAATATATATTTTTTTCTTTAACTCATTTCCAATATATAATAAAATAGTTTAATTCTACACATGCAGTGTTTTCAAACATGTGAAACCAAAAACATGATCAATTTTATAGTATTTTACTAAAATATTTTAATAACCACTAAATTTACTATCGTAATTGATTATTAAATTTGATTACACAGTCTTGAATAGGGTAAAACGTTAACTAAGATATTGAAAAGTATCGTTTACAATCAAACTCATTTGGAAGGATATCCTTATGCCGGTTCACTTTGCATAACTTCATTTAATGAAGCACTTTAATGACAGATATTTTCAGGTTTCTTGTTACCCAAGTACGATTTGAACCTTTTGCTACTCAGAAAGGAATTACATTCCAACCTGAGGAAATTAAATTTTGAAATTGAGACTCCCAGGTCAAAATTTCTGGTAACTAAAATATTGTTTTTCAATTCTCAAAGACCATGGAAATTAACTTGAAATGAGGCTTTCAATTTCGTTCGTATACCGACAATGATTTTTTTAAATAAAGAGTTTTTTTATTAATTTGATAATATTGACTCTATTTAAAAAACTTTATGTTTTACTTCGAGTGTTTCACTGCCGGATTCCGCAACGTCGCTGATTTTGATGTTCGGTCTAATTTTCGCACATTTTTACAAAATGATTTGTTTTCTTATTTAAGTCTTAACAATGCCTTGAGAATTTTTAAAAATCTCCCATTATATGAAATCCTTATAAGATGAAATATATTTTAAATTTGTTCGATTTGTGATTGATTTGAAATAAAGGGTCTTTCCAATTGAGCTGTTTTTTTTAATTCTTGGATAAAACACAGATAGCGTCGCGAACTTGCCTGAGTCTGGTGACATTTGAGAAGTGTATTATATGACATTTTTTTAAAATGGAGTCATATACAATACAACAACGCGTTCAAATTGATGATATTTTTTTATGTACTCTAAACTCCGGAAACGGTGAAGTTAATTGGACACCAAGATCGTGTAATCTGACACCGTTTGACTATTTTCTCTGAGGTTACGTGAAAAGCCAGGTCTATAAGAATGACCCCCAATCAATTTCTGAGCTGAAGGACGATTTTATTCACGTTATTGGTGAGTTAGAACCGCAATTATGCCCAAATGTCATCGAAAATTTGGACAAGAGTGGACATCTGTGGAGCTGCAAGAGGTGGACATTTGGTTGATATTGTTTTTTTGAGTTTGAATTTCATATATTATACTTCAATGACCAATAAAAAGTTTTTTGAAATCAAAGCAAATTGTGTGTTTTATTCAAGAATTTAAAAAAAATTATAAAAAAAAACGCTCAATTTGAAAGACCCTTTATACCCTAAATACATTTCTCTATCGGGGTAGGCAGAGACAACAAAGCAACATACGTTCCGATATCAACACACATACTTAGCCTCTTTTACATCCATACACCTTCTCATACAACTTCAACGATTTCTCTGACTTTCAACGTTTCCTTCTTTCAGAATATCATTCACTTGATTCAATCTTACTTTCCTTGGTCTTTCTCTCTCATGCATTCCATTTACATTTACACAATATATGTCTGTTTTATTGGTTTTTCTTAATTCATTCGTTCCACATGCCCAAACTACCTTAACGAACTCTTATTTATCTTGCTTAATATTTGTCTGATTGATTGCAGTCATTCATAGTAATTGTTTTATCTGTCAAATCAGCCTTAAGTTCACAATTAAGCCTTATCACTTCATTCCGTCTTCAATCAAACATCGTCCCTCCATTAACTCTTCTCCTGTCTGTCGGTTTCCAATAGTTAAATTTTTACTCATTTCGTACAAATTTTATTTTTCATTTATTTATGTTGCTTCCAAATACTAAGTTGAAGAGAATTCTTAAAAATGAAAATGTGCCACATTTTAATGCTGTTTATTTGATGAAAACAAAGGCTTAAATTATTTTCAAAATAAAACATATATGTCGACTTAAAAAAACTTTCCATACATATTTAAAAAAACAAACTAAAGTTTTGTGTGAAGTTGAGATTTATTTTTCACCTCTCGTAATTCATTTCCCTGTAGATGTTTGGCACTCAGTTTCTTTTCAGGCAATCTTTTATTTATGACATCATAAAACAAAAGATACGATTTTGTAATTCACTCTTTTGAGTTGTGTTTCTTTAGTCTCGTTGAATGAATAATACTTTTTCAACAACATTTGTGAAAATCAGAAATTTATGTTTGCTATTTTCGAGGTATTTTTTTTTCAATATTATCCTTTTGCTGATTAATATTAGTAACATATATAGAAAAATGTGAAAGGAAAAGTAAATAAAAAATGGACAATTAAAGATAAGAGCAACATGGGGAATACTGCTATTTATCTATGGTTTTCTCAGAACACGGAAGGGTTAAAAGGGATATTAGGGCGTGTAGCAATAGAAAGTAAAGGCAATGGACACGGGACACAGATACTTGAAGGAAACATTATCTAATACGAGTATGATAGTCTACAAAAGTATTTTAGTACCAACTTTGATGTTCAGAGTGAAACGGAGAAGTGGATAAAAAAAAGAAACCGAATAAATATTGTAGAAATACGCTTAAAATAATACATGGGAAGGCAATTTGTGACAAAACGAAATGAATAAATTTGGGATGAATGTGATTTTAAGGCTTATGTATTTAATAAGATGAAGAACAGCATTCTGAGAAGGTTTGGAAACGTAGAACGAAATAATGAAGAACGGTTAATTTAACAAATATACAGTAAAAATGTAAGTACATTGCGTGGTAGAGGAAAACCATAGAAGGAATGATTAGATCAAGTGAATGATATTTAGAAAGAAGGAAATTGGTTTGGATTTAATTTTAAATTATTTATAAAAATTTGGGTGTGGAAGAGATGAAATATGTGTGGAACAGGTGAAGAAAAGTCTATCGCTCTATTTTATCTTCCTACCCCAATAGAGAAATGGTGGGATATTATGTGTATGTATTAAAAAAACAGAATAGGGCTCCAGTTTTTTTCCCATCAACTTTTCGATCCACTTTTCAATAAACTTTTTGGTTCCTATAATTAACACAATGACAATGAATACAAACTTTACAATTTGAAACATTCAATAGTACCCAACTCTAACAGTACTTATTCAGCAAATGAGTTTACAAAGTTACTGTATCACTACGTTGTTGAAATTCCTTGACGTCAAACCAACTTTTCTAATTCCTTCTTCGCTTTGTTGTGTTAAGTATCTACAAACTTTGGTAAAAAGGTGCCATGTGAAATTAAGTATTGATACGGTCACAAGAGACATGAATAATATATTTTGTAAAAAAATAATGAAGTCATGTTTCTTTAGATAATAAAAATATATTTCAATGTTTTTTTTTTAATTTATTTTATAAAATAATCTATAACACATTTACCAAAGGCCTGTACACAAATTTAATAACTTATCTGTTTTATATAAAACAATTATTAATTAATTTAATTTTCTGCGTGCCATTTTATATTTAATGATCTTAACATTTAATTTCTTAGAAATAGTAAACATCTGCATACTAATTATAACTAGATAACAATTCTTACAACTAATTATTTCAACAATGATTTTTGCACGTGCATGTCCACTCGTTCAGGTTACTTGCGTTTCCATCACATTTACTCAAACCTTGGTCCTCCCAGCTAATAATATAGGTAGGCTAGTCAGGCAAAAGATAATGCTTCGGGAGGCTGTGCTTAAAAAGAACAAGTAGATCGGATTTACTCTCGTAAATTTAACCCCCAGGGCAATATTCCAATGTTAATAGTTGTAGAAATACAAAAAAAGTGTATCAAGTATAAGTGATACGCTATCATTTAAAATACTTGATGCACTTCATTTTTCTGGAATAGGAATTGTGTAAGTCATTATGATATTTCCTTCGCTTATTTTTTGCATGTGGATTTTTCGCGGATGTGGTCTACATTTACGAGTATGTTATTGGCCTGAGACAAGTAATATGAAACGTTATTGAGGAATCTGGCCACATGATATATAGTGCACGTTGGGACGGTGCCGTCAAGAATTTTAGTGTGACAAATCAGGTATTTTTATAATATCCTGTTCTCAAAATAAGGAGTGTTATTATTATAATTTTCTCCACTCTACTCATATCCTTTATCTCATCTTCAAACTCCTAATATTCGTATTTTTATCAGTGTACATTTTGACTGCCTTTGTGACTAATGGGGGCATATGTATTAACAAGTTCAACCATTCCTTCAATAATTATTTTGCGTGGGTGTTGGTTCGATTAAAAAAAAATCTAAATGTACAACCGTTTTATTCGTACTCTTTTCAAATGAAAAATCGTTACATGCATTGTTTTAAAATGTAAAATACAAAGAGCTGAAATCTTTCAAGGCTCTTCAGCAAATATGAAAATACAATACTTGAATGCAGTTTGAATAAATCTCAAGTACTCTTAGGAGCACAGCACAGCTAGAAGAATGAAATGTTGTATTTATTTTAAATGATAAGTATAATTTTAAAAATGTTTTTATTCCTTTATCTCTAACTTCAGAGATATACACTATTAAAACATTCAACATCTATATTTTTTACCATATGTTTTAGATGCAAAAGAGATATTTCAATGCCTTGGGTAGAAGTAATACAAATGTTGTCAATTATAAGGAAGACGTGAATGATATTTTTAAAGAAGGAAGGAAGGATTTGGAAGAGGCAAAGAATGTGTGTCGTAATAGGAAAGTCTGGTACTCTGTCCGCTCTGTATACTCTTACAGGGATAAATATCTAATGGTTTATATGTATGTATTAGGAAAACATAGATTGATATACCATTATCTGATACTCGCACTGTCTTCATTTATTTCATTAGTCAAAAGCCATAAAAAAAATTTAGAATTATAAGATGATGCATAATTCTTTATGTGCCTTAGATGTTTGTTTCTGTTTGCTGCTGCTATGTTTTTGCAGAGCTAATTAAATGCTACAATTCCTTAATGCATTATTCTTATACATTTCTGTTAGATAAACCCGAGTATCCAATGTTAAGTGCTGCGGACGCGTTTTTTCTCAACTTTAAATTCTTAGGACCCGCTTAACTAATTGATTTGAAAACGGGATATAAAACAACCGACAAAAATATTTTTTAACAAAAACAATCTAAATCAATTCACGGCTTTATCTATGTACGAATAAACATACAAAGTTACAAGGAGGTATTTTGTAATATTAGTGTAGACTATAGAATACCGAATATTGCTCCTTGGGTTCTCATGTTTCCGACCCAGAAGTAATATATCCTATTTTTTTATTTTGTCTCGTTTTTGTTCAAGAGAGCTTTTTGCTTTATTGTGTCAAAAGCACATAAAGCTTAACAATATCTTACAGTTCGTCTAAAAAAACACATAATTTAAAAGGAAAATAAGAATATTAAGAATTTTTGATGGGTTATCAGGAAAGTTACGAGTATTTTGCAGTAAGAGGTCATATTCGTAGTGATTCACGTTACCAAGATTCACAAAATGTTCGTGGATGTTGGTATTCGATATTTTTTTGTTATTGAATAATCTTTGGTGTCATAAAACACTGGTTATTCTCGATCAAAACCAACATACGATATTGTAGTTAACCCATAATGGGCATCATCTTCCAAGTGTTATCACCATTACGGATTTTATTAAACCACACTTGACTCATACGACTACTTATTAAATTCTCGCCATACAGTGTTCATACATTTTTTTGGTTTGTGTCACATTTTGTCTACCGCGTTAGTTAAAATGTAAAGAACTTATTTTGTTATATCTTCAAAATGACGCTCTGAATCCGCTGAAGTACGAGTAATTAGATAAAACAATGGCCGAAAAAATGCGCTAAACTATTAACTTTCATAATTATATACATTAAATACATTTAAAATAAGGCTAGAAACCCTAATGTTGCCCTATATTTGATAAATACGAAATTATTTTCCTAAACTACTCAATAATATGTGCATTAATGACTCATTAATAAAAAATCGATTAAAAGATACATGTCATTGTGGACGCCGTGGCCTTTTTTTCGGATGGGTTAAAATGATTTTATTTTCAGAGGATTTATTCAAACGAAATAACTTTAACTACATTCCAGTTACAAACGTTACAAAACAGCGCTATATATAGATAAAAAAAACTTTTAAATAATAAGAATCATTCCTTTTCAATGAAAATATTTTTTGAGTAATGAGCTTTCCTTCTTAAACATTTTTCACACGTTTTTTAACCATCCCTTCTATATCAAATTCATTTCATACGTAAACAACAAATCACTGATAACTAAATGTGGCATTTTACATATCTCATTTTATACGATGTATATTTAACACATAAGTCAATGCCATTATTAAAGAGCCATAAATACATCATAAATCCCTGCTTGACACCTTTTTTTATACAAAACAGTTCACCTTTTTACCCACTCTAATTCCTGCCGTAATTTTCTTACACAAGAACGGAATTGACCTTCTAAGCTTTCCACGCACCTTACATTAATTTGAATATCTAGTTAACTTACCCAGATCGCTCTATCCTGCGCTTTTTCAAGATCCCTGATTTTTGTTATTTCTGCTTAAAAAAATCTATAGATATTTAAAAAAAAAAATTATCAGTACATCCTCAAAGCACTTTCTAAAGCAAATAAAATACAAACACCTCACATTTTATTTCCTCTATGAAACACTTTTATATTACGCAGGTAGTACAAGTCACACCAGGCAAAACAGCATTTTTTAATGTATTATATAAATTAATACAACACTAACGATCTCCGTGGTCCAGTTTGTAAAACGCCGGTCTTTAAATTCGGGAATTGCGTGCTGGGTGTCTATTATCACTGAAGTAATTTTCAATAAAAATATTCAAATCTGATTTAAAGGCATCTTTAAAATATTTTTGGTTTGCTGAAAGAGGTTGTTGCATGGCAATAATCCTACTGGTTTGTACTATAAACAACGAAAGGTACTATAAACAACGGATGATAAAATATATATTTTTTTATCAATCGGTTATTAAGGTTATGCGTGAATTCGTTAGAATATTTATTTAAAAAAACAATCACCATACCTCTTTCATGAACGACCTTACTTCTAACTTAAAGATAATGAAAACTTCATGCTTAAACTTAATTCTTAAAGTAGTTAGTTTGGATGGTTTTCCAATAGACAGAGAAGAAAAGGAAAAACCTTTTTTTGAACTCTAAAGCAAGAAGAATTTTCTGTCTTTTCTAAATAAAATATCGTGTTTTAGCATCACATTTCCTTGAAGCGGAATACATTTTTAAGCCATGTTATTTTTTCATTATGGTTCACTCTTCATATTTTCAAAAATGTTAGTAATTTTTCAATAGTAAAGGGCGTTTTATTCAAATTCTCGGCTCTCACGTGAAAGTGGGTTCATCAAGTATACAATTAAGATTATCAATTAAGTTCAAATCGATAAACAATTTTCCTATTTAACATTTTAACTTCTTGAGATGTACATAATATATTAATGATCCAGTTGCTTTTTAACTTTCAAATATTCAGTGTTATTTGAACAGTTCAATGGCCTTTATTATGATGCATTAACCGACAACCTTCTTTTTGAATATACACCTCCCCTTGGTCGTTTTTTTAGCATTTGAAAGTCGTGGACTGGCATACGAATATATTTATCTAGCGCGTTTATTGACCATTAAGTGATGACTTACCGTAAGTTGAGATTTACATCCGTTAAACTCCACGGCCAAGGTTTAGAAACATTAATTCTTAAAATAATTTGATTATAAATTCCTTTATTAAGGTGAATGTGGATTATCCTTGCATTGAGAATAAAAGCGATTATTCATTCAATTCTAGTCATGTTGATACCATCAAATATCTAACAGATCAAACAGACCCTCTTCCGAGCAACTCACGGGGCACAGTAGGCCAATCATCAGGTGCGACATTTATTGAATATCATCACACATTCATAGTGCAGCCGATTGAAAAACATCCATATGGTCCACTTTGGGTAACAATGGAGTGCATAGCATTAATTTTTCCACTAATAAATTAATTAGTATACTAACCTTAAAGCTGGATTTGTCAGAAATATTTGATATTTGCATTTTTTTACTATGATTCTTTGATGATCAAAAAACTTACATTAATTATGGGCTTGAACAAGTAACTCGTAAAATAATTAGATAATAGCTTTTACTCTTTTAAGGGGCAAATTAAAGTAATCTAAGCGTTTGGTAAATAAATGCTGCATAACTTAACCTTAGAGTTAAAACTACGAAGGTAACATTTACCAAATTATTGACAAAAGCACTTTGAATTGGTTAGTCCAAACACACTTTACTAGACTACCGATGAATTTGTATTTTCAGCCACCAGCCAGTTTAAGAATCGACAAGTTTATTTTATTACAATATACCGTATTATATTGATAATTCAAAAAGGTTATAAGAGTAATACTCATATTAGAATTTTGATTATGCATGAATATAAATACAATAAGTCGCAAAAATTATAAAGATGAATCATATACTCGTACATAAAAAAAGTATATACAAAAAGCAGAACGCATACCATTTACTACACACTAAATTCAAACTTAAAACAGTTTAAGGCTCTGGTAATCAAAGACCCTAACATAAAAAAAGGAAAAAAACAATCTAAGAAAATAATAAAAAAATATATGCGTATAATGAGTTCACTCCAATATACACAAAAAAACAAACGCACATTGAACCTTCGATATATTTACCCGAGAAAATAAAAAAAGGTAACTGGTATGGTTTAAGAGTTCAACTTATATCAATACTACTTCATTTGCGGTAGTATTGTCCATAAATATAATGATGAACTATGATTTACGTGCATGCTCCAGTGGTTTTAACCCGATGGCACGATTATGAGACCAAAGACAATATCTCGGACACGTTCTTCAATTTTCGATCGTCAATATATTCACATTACCAATTGAGATAAGTTGAAAGGTACCATAAGAATGAATTAAATGAATTTATTTGAATATTTTGTATTTCATTTATTCAGCCCTTTTAGATGTACTTTTATCGCCGCTAGATCAAATTTATTAAATGAAGAAAATATTCATGTATTCTCGCGCGATCGATACACATAAATTGTTTTATTCTCAATGGACAGTTTTAATATCTAAATCATTAAGGAATGCAAAAACAAATATTATCTCTATTTATTTCCTACTTGAAGCGTTATCTTTGACGAACGCTATTTGGAATATTTTTTGGATAAAATCAATTTACTGTTTACTTACTTTTCATATGATTTATTTAAACCCTAAAGTTTTTTTTATTCAATGCGTTTCAATCGAAACCAATTTTTTTCTATTGAAATATTTTTACTTATGTAAAGATAAGCAAATAAAAATTATCACTTAAGCCTAGTTGGCAATACGCTTAGCATCCACCTGAAGTATTGCGCCCCAAAAGTGTGCGAGTATTTTTGCTTTTTCACGTACAATTTGCAATTGCGAACAAGCTATGTGGCAACATAAATGGTTTTTAACCCGAAGGCTCGATTAATAGGACCCAGTACAATGTTCTCTCCCGACCACGCTCTTAGTCATATCTAAATCAACAATTTGAATTAATTAAAGGATATCATACAAATGAATTAATAAATCAATCAATGCAAAGAACAAAATATGATTTTTCACAAAATCATTTTAGTTAAGTATTTCTTTTGATTATTATTGATTTTGAGATGCAGTATAAAATATTAGGTGTAGAAGAATACGCTGAGATGATTTGGACATGTTAAACGAATAAATTAAAAAAACAAAAAACTAACAAGAAGTGCAAATGTGAGTGAAAGGCGTGGAATCCAAGAAAAGTATGGTTGAATCATGTGAATGATATTTTAAAAGCAGGAAATATTAAAAGTCAGACATATCGTAAGAGTTGTATGAGTATGTATGGATTTAGAAGAAGCAAAATATGTGAATCGCGATTAGGACGTTTGGTGTTCTCTCCTCTCGATCTACCCCGACATGAAACGATGTGATTGTAGGTATCTATGTTTGTATATAAAATGATGGACTAAAATTATATACCATAAGTGTGTATTTAATGTTAAATACAATTAATTTAAATGTAATAAACGTATTATAGCATTTAAATATATATGTCACGATTGTTTTTATAGTCTTTAATTTTATTTTACCATAAAGTCTTATAAACTTTAATAGCAAAATAAAAGTGTCGATATTCCTCAAAAAATTAAGACTTATGACTAATTTTTCAGGTTTATTTTTCGAAATTTTCTTACGCATAGGTACTTTAAGTTTGATTGGATCTCAAAGAATATATGGAAGCCTCTTAAAACAAATCTGGTGTTTGTACATATAGTATCCGCGATATCATGCATTACTTTTCAACCATTCAACGGAATGAAAGTATCTCTCTTCAATGACAAAACGTGATTTTCCTGATTCCACATTCTATTTTTTTTCCGTATTCTTCCTATTTCTAAGTCCTTGGTCATATTAAAAAACAGTATTTTGTGTACCATATTTTTTAACATGTCTTTATTTTCTACTTTTCATTTATACTGTTTGATTTTTTTTCTGTTTATATGTAACCCGGCTTGTAATTCTTGTCTGGTTGGTTAGATGAAATTACCGTAGGGAAATACAGTAGCTGATTGAATAAAGTTCCGAATAAATAAAAATATAAGACACTAAAGCCGCGAGTAACGCTGATCGTTATGGCATATTTATTTAATAATTAAAAAGTGGCGTTAACTCATCAAAGATCTTTATCTAGCAATCTAAGTTTCAATGAAATATTTCTTGTATATTTTTAAGGTACCTTTTAAATAATTTCATGTAAATACAATGAATTTGATGGATTTACGTGTCCAAAAATTTTTTTCAATCAACCAGCTTTATTTTCAAAATCATAATCGGTATCAATAACCATTACATCTTCTTCTCCCTCCTCAAAGTTCCTCTTCTATTCGGAGGTGGGCGATCATCATTACTCTTGAGGAAACAGCTATGAACCAAGATATGGCGTCATTATCGTTCCATTTCCATAATTTGTACAACTTGGAGGTCCGTGTTTTTGATATGGAAAATACTTCTTCATATTTATTAATAGTTTTCAAGACGTTATCAATACGGACTTTTGTCAACCTATGAGAACAGCATTTCAAAAAAAAATGTTCCTCTTTTGGTCCAAAGTAAGTGTCTACGCTTCAACACGAAACAGAAGTACGAAGAATAAGCAGGAAAGTAACTAAATGTCAAGAGAAACAGGTATAAAGATGGTAATTTTATGGAGGCTAGGGAAGAAGAATATTTGGAAATAAATTATGCTTCTTTAGCTTTATAAAATTGATAAGGATTTAACTTACAAATATTCTTGAATATAAACCAGATATGGATATTAAACTAACGATGCAAAACAATAAATAGAGCTGTCTCAGAAGGTACTTGACTTGACATTAAATGGTTCATTATGTTATCTGAAAAGCTTTAATTCCTAATCTGTGATGGGCATCTCCAACTGCCTCGTCTTCAAACTAACCGCTGTCATATCTCAAATGTTCTTAAATATTAAACATTAGTTGGATAGAATCAGTTGCGTTCAAGAAACTATAATCTTGTGTTTATTAAGCAAAAACCATTTAAAGCATTAATTTTGTGTATCTATGTCCATTCTTTCATTCTAATTGAATACCTTTTTTTGTCAATGTTTATTAAATATAAAAATATGTGTAGTAAATACTTCATTGTAATATTGTACACAAATAAGTTTGTTTCTGTAAGAAATGTTGTATTTAAAGGTATTATTTAAGGTATCTCATTCAAACTCAAAATCCCACCAAATGCGTGTGTGTGGATTTTGAGTATTTCAATTATCTCTTGTGACGTAAAACGCTGATTATTCTCAATCAAGGCCTTGATCTTATCGTAATTAGTAGTAATCGATCTTCCAGAGTGGATACCGTCTCTGATTGTCTAAACCACGTTTGTTTGTTTGATTTTAAACCACATTTGACACACACACGATCGCTTTACGCATAAGCGTATACACTGTATATCTCTGTTTTTAGTCGGTAAAAAAGCTCTAGCTACCGAAAAAATAACTTGTTTTATTCTAAAGAATTGCTTAGTCATTTGTATTAACAAAAATACGCATAACTCTCAACCATTCACAATATGATACATTCAACATGTTGGAATGACGTTAGTAATGAAAATTTCGTTTAAATACATACATCTCAGAAATACAAAGCTACTCTCCGGACAACATAATTTGCTATAGTTACATACGTGTGTATATAGTTTCATGCGTGTATATATGTTAAGGCAATGGAAAAAGATACATTTGATAGAGATGAGCTCTCAAAAGATCTGGGCTTATGTTATTTCATTCGCACAACCATCATACATACACCTCGCGAAAAATAGGACGAGTGCAACCACAAGAACACGAGTTACTTACAGTCTTACGAGTTATTTACACCTTTGTACATGTAAACTATACATATATAAAAAATATAATAAATAAGATGTTAACAAGAGGCAAAATATTTTTTATCAAAACATTGACAATAATATAAAAGTACACTCTCACACATACATTCACAAATCCGAATTCACAAGCACCGTAAAAAGAAAATTAAAGTTCAAATTTTGACAAGATAGAGACACCAACTAGAAGATAATAGAACAAAAGGCACAGAGTAACTTAAAAGTAAAAGAAACCCTGATGGTTGACAAGCAATTTTCAATTTATTTTACAAATCACTATAAAGGTGTCTTTTGGGGCATTACTCATTGACTGGTTTTTCAACTTGCTCTTTTCTCTAGAATATGTTGCTTTAAAACCTGAATTACTTTTTTTTGTTCACTATCTATACAGGTTTGATCCCCTCCCCACTTTCAAGAATAAGTTTCAAGGATAAGGAGTTCACATAAAAATCCTAGATACACTATATTGTATATTCAACTCTAGGGACCCTTTTAACATTTTGTCAATTATTTGAATGTACGAGGGTCATCTAGAAAGTAAGGTTACAACATTTATGTAGGATCGAAAAATGCTTGTATTAATTGAAATTCACAAAATACTTCACAAATATATTAAACTATTTTTCAACGTAATTGCCGCCGAGATCGAGAAATTTCTGTAGTCGGGCCACCAGCTTTTGTATGCCAGTGTCATAGACCTCCGCCGCCAGCTCTTTCAGCCACTTCTTCACAGCTTCCTCGACCTCTTGATCGCTGGAAAATTGTTGGGGTGTAGTGACACACCCACGTTTCATCCCCCGTCACGATAGAATCCAGAAAAGCTTCTTCATCTTGTGCAAAACGATCCAAAAATTCACGCGCGGCGGTCACGCAATTTGGACGATGCTCCGGTGTGAGCATTCTGGGCACCCATCTCGCACACAACTTCTTGTAACTAAGTTTTTCCGACACAATATTACCAAGGAGACTTTGAAAAATGTCAGGAAATTCTTCGTGACGGTCGTCAAGCGTCACACGGCGGTAATTTCGCACTTGTTCTTCAATTTTTTGCACAAGTTCGTCAGAAATCACTGCCTTGCCTCGTCATGAGTATCCGTACGGCCTTTTCTGAACAACCTAACCCACTTCGTGACATGTTGTCGACTCATCACATCACTACCATAAACTCCCACGAGCTTCCGATTGATATTCGCGGCGGTATTGTTCTGCAAAGTCAAAAAACGGATGACCGCGTGGATCTTGCACGGACGGGAGGTGGTGGGAGCGCGCGACGACCTCTACATTGGAAGAATTTACTGTGACTGAACAAAATGGCCGACAAACAAGCGAGATCAAACAAACTGACCGTTAGGATCCCCCCTACATGCCAGGTGCACCAACTTCGAAACAAAAAAAAACCCCCAGCCTCAGGAGCCCTTGTAACCTTACTTTCTAGATGACCCTCGTACTTCAACTACAATAAATAACATGCTTCTACAGAATGCAGTTAATATTTTGTTGGATATCAAGTTTAAATAATAACACTATAATTTTTTTCACTGAAAAAAAATTTTTTTTTTTCAAATATCTCACCCTGTATAGTTTTATCATACTTCTTTTAGGCGACTATTTTTTTCAAAAAAGTTTGGACACCCTCTTCCACAAACACTATTAATTAATATAAAAATATTTGTTTAGCCATTCTTTCACATGTCTTTACACATTGAAGTGTTCCATATTTACCGTATTCATCTACCTAATTCTTTATTTATTCCCTATGTCTCGAACCCTTCCCAATTTGATGAAAAAAATGACAACTTCTCAAAACATACCACAGTTCTTAAATTTTGCAATATATATTTTTCTAAATATTCCTTAATTTTCTAGAATGAAATCAATTTATTACATTTTTCCATCATATCCCTTCTATGACATACGTCGTTAAAAATTCCCGTCTTACTCAGCGAAAAAATATTATTTTATTTCCCGTACGAGTATTAAAATGAATTTCCCTTATTTTTGGTTTCAGGAAAAAATCAAAAATGTATTGACCGTGAAAAATATTGTTTCAGGAGAAGGAAACACATGAAATAGGAAAAACAAGTGTTGCGTGTTAAGATGTACTGTGAAAAAATACGTGATCTGTCGTAATATTGTTTTTGTGAAAAGTTTAATGAATTGTTTTCACTAATACTCGTATACTTAATAGATTTTTTTGCTTTTATTGACTCCTTTTCAATCTATTTACATTTTTTTGCCCTTGTTTCAGCCAAACTTTGTATAAGTGTTTTATTTCAGTTGATTTTTTTCATAAATGAGATGATTTTGCCATTCCGTAGTCATCTTAGAAAAAAAAACCGGGGAAAACGGCAACTCAGATTTTTCATTATTGATGAAAAATCTGAGTTGCCGTTTTCATGTATCGCAGTTTAGACGCAAGATATTTTCTTCCCTACATTCTCTTAACAAAATGCGTAATTTTTTACCAGTTTTAAGATAAATTCTACTGTCTCAATATCTCATACTTCCATTACTTGATTACGGTGACGTATGTTTTTGACTAGTAACGAAGAGATATTAGAAAAGGTGCAGAGACTCCAAACGTTTGCATTCGATTTACTTTCAAACTCAGGAAGTATGACTACATGTCAGAGTTTTGGAACAAACTTCAGTGGCTAAAAGTCAGTCAGCGAAGAAACCTTATTTATTTATTTATTTAACACTTTTATTGCAATTTAATCTGGCGGGCGTATTGCCAGGTGGCAATCTCTTCCAACCAACCAGACAAAAGTAAATGAAGCAAGTTACGTGGTCGCATAAATCATTCAAATGACTATCCATCCCCACAAAATCCATAAACATATACGCGAGAACATGCCCACGAATCCCACAAAGACGGACAATCACCCGAACATTATTTTTCATAAAAAGTGAGATATCATCAATCAAGAGGAAAGGAAAGGATGGTGGAGAGGAAAGGAAAAGAAAAATCAGGAATGAAACACGTTATTTTACTGACTAGAAATTAAGAGTTTTTTCAGTCGCTTTTTAAAGCATGCCAAGGACGGAGCGAGTCTTATATTGGTTTGTAACTGATTCCAGAATCTCACTGCATGGACAGTAAAGGACGACGTAAAGAAAGAAGAGCGATGAACTGGAAAGGCCAATAAACAATCTCTGTTTGAGCGTAGCGCTAATCCATGATTGGAAAGACGCTGAAAATTTTCGGCAAGATGAGAGGGTGCGGCGGGACAGTTAAGGATATTATACAATAGAGACAGTATGTGAATTTGGCGTCTATTTCTAACATTCAACCAGTTCAATGCCTTCTGGTATGAAGTTATATGATTGTACTTTCGTAGGTTGAAAATAAATCTTAGACACACATTTTGGAGACGCTGTAATTTGTCCAACCTTCATGTTCTGACGAGATTATTTTGAGAACTTAACAATCCCAATCCCCATTATCTCCGATCAGACGATAGGAGTCTCTTTTGCATACCAATACACCACATCTTTATTTGCAGTCCACTCGACATGACTGGGGAATAAACTTCTAAAAATTGTCAGATGTACACAAACCTTATTAACGTTTAAGAAAGAATTGAGAAAATTTTACATTTTCGGAATCTTTCCTTCCATTTCCTTGAACGAATTATTTTCCACTAGTTCTATCATAACTGTAATTTATTTGTTTTCTTACTAAAAGTTTAAGGAGTTTTTTTTTGTTAAATCTATATTCACAGATAAAAACAATTTTATATATCCAAGAGGAACTAATTGGTTAGAAGAAATTAATATATAGCAATTATTCCACCAGATATATTATCATTTACACAAAAAAAATTTTGAGGAAATAAACGATTCTGAATACCGAATTTCGACTGGTTTTACATCCTCACGAGCGGGAAATTTGATAATTATGCGTTGCGCAATCGACGGGTGCACCTCTTTTTCAGACATCGTGTGCCATACAAATTACGAATCTACCGAGGCCGGCCGACTGCTCTCCCCACTCCTGATATTCCCACCTAAACATCTCGAGGCGACCGCGCACTCCGTTTAAAATTACGCGCTCTAAAACAAAAGTCTCGTTTATATTTGATCTACCCTCGTGTGTATGCATGTACCATATATACTCGTATTATAAAAACACGTGAAAGCTACCTACGCCATGTTCAAATAAAAGAAACTAAATAATGCTGTAAACTAATGCATTTACCGAGAAAAACTTATTTACAGTCTGTTTGACAAGAATGTGTACGAACTATTTGGGATAAGGCATTAAAAAAATACACACATATTACATGATATAAACCTTGATCCTTTATTATTAGTCAGTTGTCGAGTCACCTCTCCTAGTAATACTCGTAATTGCCCGGCATCTCCAAGGCATATTTTCTATAAATTTTATGACATGATCTAGGGGCAAATACTTCCATATAAGTCGAATCTGTCGAAATAACTGCTTGACGTTCCAGATATCTTTTCTTCGGAGCTTGAACTTGTCCAAACATTTTCTATGGGATTTGCATCTGGTGACTGCGACGACCAATCCATTACGTCAACGACATTTTCCTGTTTCCACGCAATACAAAGACGACACCGATGTTTTGGATCATTGTTCTCTCACATTAACCAATTTTCAAGTTTTCTTATAAACCACCATTGGCAATTGGTAACAAAGCCCTCTGATATATTCTAATCATTTTGGCAGCGTTCAAATTATTTGTGAAGATGTGCAAAGTACCAAATCCCTGCTTTGAGAAACAGTCCCAGACGTGGACTTTTACCGGGTGTTTAACGGTCCGCTGGGTAAATCTATTGGTACGGGTACACCAGGTAGGAGTAATGGAAGAACGTGCCCAAAATGAAGCTTCGTCCGAAAAAAATACGCTGTCCCAATGCAGTCCAAATTTTCTTTCGCCCAAGTGAGTATTTTTTCGACTTGTTTTTCGGACAGTAGTGTTTTTTTCCCGTGCTTCAAAATTTCCCTCCATGAGCTTAGTAAACGTCTTCTTATAGTATCACATGAGAAAATTAGACCACTTTTATGCAAAACCACCTGTCCGTTACGCAATGATAGACGAATATTCTTCTCAAACACCCTTAAATCCATTTTTCGTCGTTTTGTGTGCAGTGCCACGATCTGGTAGGTCGTCGACGTTTTTTTACGTCGGAATAGCGTTTCACCCACTTACGAGAATTTACAAATGTTTTCGATTTTCTCATGTGTTTAACAGCGGTTCCGTACGACATTTTTGGTCCTTTCGGATGTGTACACAGAAACACGATTTTGTAACATGATGCGTTCGCAAAATATCACGCAACGCAAAAATCGTAAAATATGTTTTTGTGTAACCAAAGTCAAACGACAACTCAGTGTTTCTATACAAAGTATCTTAAGAGAAGGGTCCTGCTACCTGCTCGCGTTTGAATCTACCCTTTAACGGTTTTCATTGAAAAAAATGTAGCCGTACACGTTTTTGTCAAACAGACTGTATGTTATATTATTTTTTAACATTTATGTTTTCTTTTCATTTTCTCTTTTTATGGAACTCTGCCCAGTTTACGGAGTAGATTCATTTTAAAGTAGGAATTAACATGCAAGTTAACAGAACAAATTTGAATAATGTTTGTACATATCATATACCCACTGACACACCATGTACACATATTCATACACCTACTCACGTTTATTTTCGTATATTATCAACTTGTATTAATTTTGTATGACAGAATAAGGAACGAGAACATTAGGATAGATGCAAGTTGAAACAAAATGAAATGTTTACAATTTAAAAAAGTATCTCAGATGGTACGACTTCGTAGAAAAAATGAAACACGAAAAGTTAACAAAATTAATCTATTATGATATATGTTTAAAAAGTACAAGAAGTATGGGAAGTCCTAAAAAAAAATTCTGAAAGAGAGAGAGACGACTGTTTGCATGACAATATGTATGGACGTGGCAGAAGCAAAAGATTCAAGCTAGGGTATAATAAAAAAAATAAATGTTTTTTTTGTCTAACACAAAATAAATATGGAGCGGTGGTGATAATAATGATGATTGCCACCATAATATAATATGATGTCAAAAGGAATGTTTGTAGAAAACTCAGATCTCTGTTTTTGCCTGGATCACAAAGTAAATGACGTCAATAAATATAACTAAACAGTATTTTGCAACGATCTTGAATATTTTTATTTCTTAAATTATTAACTGAAGAAAATCAGACAAAATGTTCCAAATTGTGATTTATGGCTCTAAAAATCATTCAAAACAGCTAACTTTACACATGTGTGAGTCATGACGAAGTAAAATAAAAAAAAAATCAAATATTTTCTCGAAACAACCCATATTACGAGTATTTTATATACTCTCAGTCGCCACAAAGAGGCTGTAAAGTAATGTGGATAGATGACTTTTGTGATTTATACAGTCGATATAAAAGGATATAATAATTCAAAGCAAGTCGTGTATATCAGACTAAATCTCTTATTTTTTTGTTTTATCTTATTTTCAGCTCTTACATTCGCATATAAAAACCATCAATCCATGTCACTTTTGTGGTAGGTAGGAAGAATAGATATTCACGACTTTGTTACACACATTCCTTTTTACAATGTGGCTATACCATTTCAAGATTTATTTTAAATACCACTTATAAAAAGTGTATGTAACAAATAATTTTTGATCTAACAAATATCTAACAAATAATATCTAACAAATAATTTACCATTTTACGATTAATATTAACTTTCTTATACATTTTGCCTCTAGTTATTCTTTACAAGATAATAATGTTCACCGTATTGATTCCCCTCTCATCGTTATTTTCCTATGACCAGTTTCTTTTATTTATTGTAATATACTTGTTTAATGTTTTTGTTCTATGCTGGACGGCGTGATAATATTTTTACCACGTAAAAAATAATTACTTCCATCTAACGACGCGTATTTTAATTCACACCATCAGCAATCGAAGCCAAAAGCAAACGTTTTTCACCTAGGTCAGAGAGGTGGTTTTCAGAGTGTTTATCTGATCTTTGTGTTTGTGTTGTATAATACAAGTCGAGCAATTTCAACGAGCCCCTTGACTCCATGGTATTCTTTGATATCTCTTGTGATGAAATCAAATTAATTGATTCCATTTATTTGTATCGTTTTATCAAGTAAGGATTACCGGCGTTTCGTAAGATAAATTTTGGTCGTAGAAACAACTAAAGAGAAGTACAATTTTTCATGTTCAGTTTGAGGTCTTAGGCTATGTGGTTTATATGCTAGACTTAAGCACGTAAGATCGTCTGTTTGAAACACGAGCTAATATACAATACCTTCAATTATATAGCGCTGGCATTTTAGCCTAGTTACTCGTAAAGTAGAAAATTGTACGATTTTGGGATTTCAATTGCAACCCTGTCAACAATACAATATTTAAAATTCTATTTTTTAATGCAACATAAACCTTAGAGTACAAGAACATACCAATACAAAAAGACATTTGTTTTTTAGATACACACGAGGCAAAGCCTGCCTCGAAGTGAACCACATTATTTCATCACTAATTTAATATGTTTCTCCAAAACTGTTTTTTGCAGTCATCTTTGAGAAATATTCAATTTCATACCATAAATATTATACATGATATCCAATGGTAGTTTGGAATTTTTCAGATGCTGAGGGCACTGAAGCAGCAGAACTTCAAAGGAAACTGGATCTTCTCAACTGCATGGCAGGACAAGAGAGAGCTGATCAGGCTCGAAGGCAACTTCAGTATACGGCACATTGTAAGTATCATTCCGTCAAATTTTAAGTCTGATTCGGTACGTAACCAAACAGTGGGTAATGATAATATTCCTCTGAGATATTCAAAACAATTTTAAATTGTCTTCGATAAACTTCTGATAAGTAAAAAAATATATTTGGGGTGAAAATAATATATCTTTATAAATGTAAGAGTTAAATTTACGGCTTCAAATTTCAACACTGTCTTTAGATAAAACTCTTTAAATTATCGAAAACATCTTATCAGCATCCAAATTATCGAAAATATCCGGAAATGACAAAAGTTGAAATTTCTTGAAAATTTCCTATATTAGATGTTCTAAACATTTTAATTGGATTCAGGATTTAGAAAACAACGAAGGTGCAAAATGTTTTAAGTAACAAATTATTTTAACAACTACGATTTTCGATCACCAATATGTTGGATTGATCAAATTAAGACTAGAGTAGGATCTTTGGTAGTATCAGCATCCGCTAAGCCAAGTCTAGAAAAAAACAGAGGAGCTGAGGACCAGCTCATCGATATCGCGATTGCCAGTGGCAACGATTGAGTGGTTACTATCAAATTGTAAATCTATCAGCCAGCGACCCATACTAAATTCATACGTAGACACCGCTTAAACCACCAACTTACTTACCAAGAGATTGAATAGTTACGAATAAATTGTTAATCTATCAGCCAGCGACCCATACTAAATACATGCGTTGGCACCGCTTATGTTACCAACTTACCAAGAGATTTAAACAATATGCTGGAATTTCGAAGGAATATTTACTTGTTTTTATGAAACATTTTTAATTTTTCTTCCATTTTGAAAAAATGTTTTAAAATATTTCTACTAAATAATTCTTTTTTTTTTATTTAACATTTTTATTGCAAATACAATCTGCCGGACTTATTTCCAGGTGGCAATTTCTTCCGACTCTTTAGTCTGGAATCAAAAAATAGTATCTTAATATTGATTGGTTATGATGCTACTCCACAAAAGCAAAAAATGCATAAGCTCTGGGTAACACGGTGGGCTACGGAAAAAAGAATTCTTAGTGCATCATTACGGGACCTGAAGACGAAGGGATGGATAAGGCAGCAGTCCAAAATGGTATATGTTGCTGGTAGGGTTATCCAGAAGTGATGCGCAAGACACATTTTCAATGTACCAATGATACTGATGGATCCAGAAAATGTTGAAGTGGTGACCTAGAATAGGAAAAATAAGTGTCAGAAAACATTTAATATGATTGGATGAAACCAGATAAGTGTGTGGGAGGAACTTAAAGTATGACAGTAAAGAGTGGAAGAGGAGAAATGAGGCATGTATTCAACATCACCTTTAACGTTTTTCTATACTGCATTTATCATTCACCTATCATCGGTAATAATTATAATTGTTTGTATGCACTTATTGGATCTTACATTTTAAACACATTTTTTTTTCTTTGCAACGATAACTTATGGTGAATCGTTTCTTTTTAATAATGATTGCTCAACATCAAATATGAGTTGACATTTTATTCTTGGAGCTATATTTAATTATGACCACATAATATAATACGAAAATAAAAATCTGAGACCAAAAGGCCAAAGTAATACAGTGACGAAAAATACAAATACTGATATACGAGTATGTGCATGAAAAAAAAAACGAAAAAACTTTACTCTGCGTGTTATAACTGATCGTCGTCGTTGCTGGGCCTAGTAGTCAAATACCTCCTCGCCATTCCAATGTCAATTCAGTTGGAAAGCGAAATTGTGCCTTGAAGGTGTTTTGAAGTGAGTGAGCCGTTGCACACCAGCCAACTCACCGGCCACACCGCTGTACTGGATCCGATGGCACACCGAAGTGAAACGATCGGAGCAACCGGCACGTTTTTTTTTCTCTTTTTAAAAGTCCTAGATATTCTCACACAATACTAGGTGAAAAAAATGGCTGTGTCATTCAACGGGAGTAGCACAGCGCGAGGTTCGAACTGGCGACCTTCCGCACGGAAGGAAGCCATAAACTTCACATAACACACATACATCAAACTAGGGGCGGCTCGTGACTTTAAAAACAGGTGAGCCAGATGAGGCTGAAGTCCCCCCCCCCCAATTTTTTTTTTTCAAAAAAAAAATTTACTGTATATATTTTTAGTACAGTGAGGTTGAACCAAGAAAATACTAAGAGTTATCAAATTTTTTTATATGAAATTAAACAAAAATATTTTTTATTTAAATATAAACATTAACAAAACTATCTATAAAAAAATATGCATTTTTCACAAAATCAAATGAAAATATTTTTTATTAACGTATAAAATTTAAATAAACAAAACTCTTATTATAAAAATATTAGTTTTTCACAAAATCATATGGAAATCGTTTTTATTAATATAATACATGAACATGAAAAACAAAAAAATAAACGTCGCTCATTACAGCGCGGGGCAGGCGTGCTCCTGCCCCAAACAGACCTTTACGTAGCAAAGGAAAAACGACCTTCTGTATACGGTAATATGGAACTTTTCTCTTTACCTCCACTGACTAAGCAAACACCATCAGATCTCGCATCTCGCTGACTTAACTGAAGCTAGCGACCTCGTGATCACGGCAGATACAAAACTGCCCCGCCGCAACTCGTTTAGTTGTATACGTGCATCGTATTTCGTACTTCGTGCGCGTATATATTTCACACCTACTTACCAGTAATAAGTTAATATCGTTTGTATTCAAATATTTATAAATCATTACGTGCAAATAATATTCCGAAAAACTAAGAATAATTACAATTATAGCAATAGTAAAAACACGTTTCAAAAACATTTCAGCTAATTATTATTTTTTTATTAGGAGAAATGTGTGTAGGACAGTGCCCCGGTTGCCCTTAAAGACGAGCCGCCCCTGCATCAAACACACAAGAAGTACAACATGGACGTCTCAATGAACGTTTATACGCAAAAAACCTTTCATACTTTTAATTCGAAACTGTCAAATTGATGACGTATGTGTTTTTTAATAATCCAAAAGTGATTAATGTGGCAAAATTTAATACTTGTTATGCTTTACTCGTATGTCACATATTAGTTGCTAAAAATATATTAAATTTTTTCGAACAATGCTTTTTAATCTGAAGTATTTTCTATGTTTTCGTTATTAATTACATACATGTTTATCATCACGTCGATACCTTGCTGGAGTAGGCAGAGACCTTAAAATTATTCTATAGCAAACATTTTTCACGTCATCAGCCTCTCCACGCATCTTTCTATACAATTTCAGTTGTTCTCACTCCTAAGATTTCCTTTTAAAATTTCATTTATTTGATAAACCATAATTTCTTCTCTGTTCTGTGAGTTCCACTCTTTCTTTTTTTGTACGTGTCCAAAATATCTTTAAATTATCCCATTTATTTTGAAAACTACATCGGGCCCTAACTTACTTACATTTGGGATACATTCCGTAATCATTTGAATAAAAACATTCACAGAAAACTTTAAAAAATTAAATTGTTTTTAAACTACTATTTTTTTAATAAAAGTGATTAGTTACAAGTATCTCGTTTATCTCATTAAATTCCTTATCTATAATTGTTTGAAGCTGAATTCAACTAGATTTATAGCTAATTACTATTTAATAATACAATTCAAGGTAAGATGTTACCAATACTAATATCTATTCAAATATTTATATAATAACAATGATTTTAACAATATTAACATCTAAAGATCTAAAAAAATAAAGGTGGTGTTTTCAATCTTATTTTATTAGTGACCTTAAACACTTTGTACATCCGTTTAATATTCCTCTAACAAGATATTTCCTGAAAATTATGATAAAAAATAATGCTGAAATTTTTGTCACAATTTTAATTAATGGTGAAGATGTTTTGAAAGGTCATAATGTGTGGGTGTAATTTTAGAAACATAACGGAACTGACGGGGGTGAAATAAGTATTTTTTTAGAATTTCTTTGACTGTGTGCTTTTGTGAATGATTATCAATTTCTCGTCGTTCATCAGTTTTTTTATAATCTTTAAAAAATATTTAATATTTTGTTTGGAATTCTCTTTCCTCTTATAATAAAAAAGACTTTTTTTAATAATTTTATCGGGTTAGACAATTTAAGAAAAGTCACAGTTTTGACGAACTGCGAGTTTCATTCCTACTCCAGAAGTTCTTATCCCGGAGGCTCGCTTACTGGGTCCAAAAATAATATTGTTTCCCAGCCACGTTCTTCAATGTGTTAGAAACACTGATTCAGATATATTTAACCGTTTTACTCCTGGATATTTTTTTCAATACTATAAAACGTCTACATATAGACTCTCAGCACTCTAACGGTTAAGGGAGGTTAATAACGAAAACAATGTTTTACACTTTTTATTTTTATATAACTATTGGGAATTCATGTTGAGGTAAATAATATTGTACATTGTTTTGGTTTTTTTTAATTTTTAAACATAAGTTTTTTTTAACTTAAACGTTTAATTGTTTTGCATAAGTTGAAATACGATATTTAACTAATGAAAAGGAACCGTTTTAAACTGAAAATAAGCGTTAATCTCTTGATATCTTCCACAATTTTCATTTAAAACTAATCTACAATACTTATTCAGAATCATAATAACTCTTCCTAATGACGCAGACTGTTGATGAAAAAACTTTTTTTTTTAATTGGTTGCACTGTTCAAGACATTTTAACATCCATTACTTTTTTCTAGACGAAATAGATTTCTTAATAACTTGTATTTTTTTAAGATATAATACTCTTGAAAAGGTGCTGTTAGGATTTGTTTAATCGGTTGTTTATATTGTTCATCTACAGCTATTAAAAGTTATGTTAACTAAATAACTGTTTTCTAGTTTCTTCCATATTATGAATATTTTGTGCCCTGACTTCATTTTAAAAGTCTGCTTAAGAATGTCATAATGAGAATATATATATATATATATATATACTATATATATATATATATATATATATATATATATATATATATATATATATATATATATATATATATATATATATATATATATATATATATATATATATATATATATATATATATATATATATATATATATATATATATATATTATATATATATATATATTATATATATATATATATATAATATATATATATATATATATATATATATATATATATATATATATATATATATATATATATAATATATATATATATAATATATATATATATATAATGAAGAATTGAAGGCTATTGAGGAAGCGGATCCATCGCAAACCACGTCCGAGTTAGCTGCAGGCTGCGGTGTTAGTGGTAAAACTGTTTTAATCCACTTGAAGCAAATTGGGAAGGTGAAAAAGCTTGAAAGGTGGGTACCTCACGAATTGAGTGAAGCAAATCAACAAACGCGCGTTGACTGCTGCGTTGCATTACTCAACCGGCACATATAATGAAGGGATTTTGAATCGAATCATTACCTGTGATGAAAAGTGGATCCTGTATGATAATCGGAAGCGCTCATCGCAATGGCTGAACCCTGCCGAACCAGCCAAACCATGCCCCAAGCGAAAATTGACTCCAAAAAAGTTACTTGTGAGCGTTTGGTGGACTAGTGCTGGTGTCGTTCACTACAGTTTTCTTAAATCTGGCCAGACGATTACGGCAGATGTCCTATTGTCAGCAACTGCAAACCATGATGGAAAAGCTAGCTGCTAAACAACCGAGGCCTGGTTAATCGCTCTAGGCCACTGCTGCTTCATGATAACGCTAGACCACACACTGCACAACAGACGGCTACCAAATTAGAAGAGCTTCAATTGGAAAGTCCAAGACATCACCGTACTCTCCGGACCTTGCCCAACAGATTACTATTTTTTTCGAAATTTGGATAACTTCTTGCAAGGGAAAAAATTCAACTCCGATGGGGCAGTCCAAACCGACTCAAAGATTTTATTGATTCCCGTCCGAATGGTTTTTTTTAGTAAAGGGATCGATGAACTACCTATGAGATGGCAAAAGTGCATAGATAGCAATGGTACATACTTTGATTAAATAAATATATTATATTAAAAAAAAATCTACTTTATGTTCTTCCCAAACAAAACGCCAATTTCATATGTAAGGACCTAATATATATATAAAAGAAATGTATAAAAGAAATGTACGTCCTTACATAAAAAAAACGCAAATATTACAAACAAAATTGAACATACATACCATCACGACATCCCCCTGTTGGTGGTAGGCAGAGAGGAATGTGCTCAAGTCTTTTCTATCACGACACACATTTTACGCCTCTTTTACATCCATACACCTCATAAAACTCCTACAATTTATCTGACTGCCCCTGAGACTGAGAAAAGTTAATCTATTATAAAGCACGTTTAACTCGAAGAAAACTGGTCAACTCTATATAATCGTTTTACGGTCTCAATTATGTCTTCTAGCTTTATAATATGTATTTAAAAATGATGTAAAGCAGGATCCGTTTTGAAATGTTTCAGATTTCTTATTCCGAGACTGGGCTCAAGCCGTGGCAACTATTTAATCAAATATGCAAAGCTTTTCCCGGAAAGGTTTTTGATTTCAGCATCTCGTGGACGGGCACTCATACTTTAATATTTTTTGACTAGATTTACGAATACATATTAAAAACTTGTTTTTTATTTACAAAAAATTACTATACTAAAAATATCGTGAAAATCAACAAAGTGAATGCGCGAAATATAAGCAATCCTTATATTTTTTTTCGTACAGTACCTTACAACATATCCGAATTGGCTATAAACATACTGAAAACTGGAAGACAACATTCTCTTCAGCCCTGAGGATTCCACTCACAGTTCATGATATTATTACTTTTTAATAATACTGCCATAAGCATTGAGGTAACAACACTCGTACACGACTAGGGCTTGAGATTTTTCTTACCACAATGAGAATTTTTTAAGATACCATCGGGAATTGAACCCAAAAACCCTATTGGAAGTCTAACCCCATAGTTCAGATTCAGGAAGCCTCCTCTTCGCAAATCATAATAAGATACTTCTGCTTATGGAGAGATGTAGAAAATATTGGACTTACGAGTATTTATGTTATTTTGTTTCAACAATCGAATAATTTAGTGCACTACATAGTTCTCACGTTTTTAACTAATAAATTGAATGGTTGAAGTAAAAATAGGCACTAAGTACCAAAAAAAAACAACTAAGTATGCAGTTTCATTCTATATGGCATATAGAACGAAACTGCATATTTAGGTTTTTTTTGTTTGGTACTTAGTACTTATTTTACTTCAACCATTCAATTGTTAAATCTGAACTTAGATATTCTAATACGTTTTTACGCCTGAAATAAGATATTCTTACGTCTGAACTAAGATATTTTTACGTCTGAACTACAATAAGATATTCTTTTTTTTTAACCTGGCGAGTTTATTGCCATGTGACAATCTCTTCCAACCCGACCAGAAAGATGTTTTTATAGGCCTTAAGTGTTAACCAGACTGGAATCCTATTTAAAAAATCTTGGTTCCAGCGGGGATCGAACCCGCAACCTTCGGATCGGCAGACAAGTGTTCTTACATATCGTGTTCTTACATATC